>BJFM01003263.1:50563-78578 GCA_016586285.1 Arothron firmamentum | reverse complement strand
AATTACAGGAGCCGTTATGGCCAAACTAGTGAAAAGAAAATGCCTCTGTGTCCCCCTGTGGACTCTAAATCAGTTTTTATTCAAAATGGTATAAAAAGAAAAAAGTATGTTTCTCAATAGTTCAATGATGAGCCACGTTAGCCATGCAGATGTAAAACTTTGTGTTCTGCTTTCTGTGTTTAAACACCCGCTGTTAAGTTATTTTATTGAGAATCATTGAAAAACTTATTGTATCTAAAACAACTGTGCTTCACGTGATTCTTGTATCGAAGATATACTTTGGTTTCCAAAGGTTATAATAGCAGGAAACCACAGGCATGACAAGATGGCATGCTGCTTGGGCTGGGCTTTCTGGTCAGTCATATCCTGTGATGGAAAGAATTTTCAGTTTTATGTTCAAAATATGCAAAAGTGGAGATTTCGGACCTGTGTGCATCATGACACCCAGATGCATAGAAAAAAGGGAAAAGGGCATTTTTCCTTGCCGGTGTGCTTAACTGGGGGTTCAGGCTCTGGGTTTCTGCCTCAGCAAAAGCACCTAGAGACAATTTTTATTGTAAAAGGCGCTCTAGAGATAAGTATAACTAAACTCCAAAAAGGAAGTGCAACTGTGGTTTTATGTGTCAAGGACAACAGGGCTTGGCATGTTCTTTTATGTGAGTTAAAGATTTCCATCACGAGTCCCATCACAGAACTGCCATGGCAACAGATAAACACAACCTACATCCCTTTACAGAAGCCAAAACCCTGTTCACATCTGCTTCTGGAATGAAAGGAAATCTCTGACTGCTTTGATAGCCATGCAGCTGAGCGGAAATGTGCTTTTGCGCTGTCGATGCATGTTGACTTGTAATGTTTCTTATGTCATCCTTGTATAGAGCTAAGTCTGGCTGATGCCTTTGACGATGATGTGGGTAAGTAAGCGATTGCCAGTCCATCAACACATCCTGCTCTTTAACTTAATCACTATAATTAAAGCATTGCTCATGCGTGCTCTTTAGGACATGGGCTTATATCAGATTTCTATAAATTAGGTAGTTATTAGAACAATAGCATAAGGTATGGATGGTGATAATTTAAAGTATGGGAATTTATAAAATGATCTCGTGGAATATTCTTAACCGCTTGTGGGTTACTGCTTATTTTCTGGTTCAACTGCTGGAGAGGAAAAAGGATTCTGCATCAGATGTGGTAACAAAACTGTTCCTTCCTGTTCCATTAGCCCCAACACCTGAGAAACCCAAGGTCACCAAGAAGCCAAAAACTAATGGTTTGTATATTTTCTTCCTCCACAGAATGGAGAAGTCAGCCTTTTCTTTCTTTTTTTTTTTGGTTTTTAAATCTAATTGCCCCCTTTATATTTGCACACATACCAAGTAGTGATACTAAATTTGACCTTTGCATGTAACCCATCTTTTACACACCAGTAGTTTCCTGCACCCACTTTTCTAAACAATGGGGATTGCAAGCTTTGGTATTTGGTCACAAGACCAATAACTGAGCTGCTAGATTACACTTACTCATCCTGTTAAAAAAAAAAGAAAAGAAAAGAGAACTAAAGTCTGCTGACAACTGCTGTCTGGCGTTTAAGCATCTATTTTGGTCTTTAAACAATAAAAAACCCTTGCTCCATGATTTCATGTGTTTTTTCTGTCTTTTGTTGTAGGTGGCTTTGATCTCAACCTGGAGGATGCTGTTGATCCAGGTAAATATGTTTAAAAGTATTACAGTTCATATTTACATCTTTTATTCTTATTTTTTCCTGTCCAATATAGCTCAGTAAATAACACAGTATGTGTTTGTACGATACATTTACTCAATAGTCAACCCACCAGACCCTGCACCCAAACCGGAGAAACCTGCTGTCCCTCCGCCAAAACCTGGAGGAGGTGAGTTTTCAGCTCATTTCATGTTTGATTATTTCTTGTACAGAACTAAACCCCCTGTGCCTGCATCCTACTAACGCCATTTGTGGTTGTTTATTTACAGGTAACTCTCAGCTCGACTTATCAGACGCTCTCGACCCAGGTAAGCCCATCTCGCCCCTTTCATTTCAACAGCAGTGTTTTTTAGCACAGGTAAACCAGCTAATTATAGTAGATTGAATCCATTCCCACGGCCAATAGACCTGGAATTTGTATCTTTTCAGACCAAAAGCTGGATGAAAGCTAGCAAAAGCACTGCCTTTCTGTACTGGATTTTTCCAGTCTCTCTTTCAAAACATGAAAACTAAACAAACACTCAACGATGTTCGAGCACTGCTGGAATGGAGACGGAGTTTTTGGCTGCGATGGTAGATTACAATGGCGCAATGACAGTTACGTCATCCATCATCAACTAACCCACTTCTGCCGATTGGAGCCGGAGCTGATAAAAATCCGGGTCTATTGCAGAGTTGTTTGACCCGGGAATGAATTCCACTTATACTTATACCCACCAACTCAGAAAGCCAGATATTAGCGGGTTTTCGGCCGGTGGGAAAGTGGTATTATGAAACATTCTGGAACGCTGGTGATTGGTGGTTTTGCATATTGGAATTTAAATATGTCAGGTCAGCCTGCGTGAGTTGACTGCTCGGCAAATCCCTCCCTACATGTAGAGGTTGTCTAATTATAGCTTCAGTTGCAGCTAGACATGAGGAGCCTTCATGCTTTTGATTTCTGTGGGTCAGAGTGGTCTGCATGGAGCGGCCGGCAGCGGTTAAAGTCTCCACTTTGCTCTGTGGATGTTGAATATCATCTTTTTTTTGTCTTCAGAAACAGTTGCTTTATAGTCTGCTTAGAATCGCTCTCCAGCAGACCAACCTATTATTTTTTTGCAGCATTTGGCAAAACGTTAGCTGATAGTATGGATCGTTTATAGTTGAAAGTGCATATCACCACATAAATAGCAGTGAACCTGTTCTATTTGCAGCGCTACATGTCTATGCTATAATACTGCATTTGGTTTGTTTTGAAACATGAGCTGCTCCTTTCTAAATACTTTCCCCTTCCTATCAGACTGATACAAGTTTAACTTTGTTTATTTAGAAGAAGAACTAGTCCTCTGTGTGGTTCCTGTTCTTGAACGATACATGGTTTGATCTCAATTGTGAGCTGTATTTACATTCTTGGAGCCATGTCTAGGTTATAAAATTGAAATTTATAGCTGCATTTAATTACCGTAGATTTAATAAAAGGATCTTATTTATATGTTTATTTTACTTAAATTCTCTAAATTTTAAACGGTCTGGTATCATTATCAGTTGTTTACTTTGTCCTTCTGACCAAGAGGTTACACAAAAGTACTACCTGAAATATGAGAAGCTCATAACTTGCATGAAAGTATGAGCTCCAGTAATGTTTCGCTCTCCCTGAATTCCTTCAAACGGGGCTGAAAACAACAGGACTGTGAAAACCAACACAGTCGTTTAGCTGGTTATGTGATGGCATCATCTGCATATAGCCCAGCCTTGTTAAGATGACAATTTCAAAAAAAGCTGTTAAAGTTGTTTGATGGGCACAATGAGATGAACAGCTGGGTTGTTTTTTTTTTAATGGATGGTTCAGGATGTGGTCCGGCGGAATAATCGTAGCAGAAGATGGCAACAAAGCCCAGAGCTGTGGTGCATCATGTTGTACTCAGTTATGCCTTCTGCATGGATTGGAGTGTTATGTGTTTTTAGAAAAATACTTTTCTCCCTCAGACAAGAAACCCAAAAAACCTGCAGAGGACAAACCAAAGACTGGAGGCGGTGAGTCCTCGTCCTCATTTCGCATGATGTCACCTTAAAAGCATTGTATGTTTGCCTTGCGTGAGAGTTTATTTGTTAAATCATTCAGTGGTTTCTTTCCTAAAGGTGGTAGAACTTTCGATGACTTGGATCTGGTTGATGTGGGTCAAGGGGATTACAAACCTGAGGGAGGTAAGATGTCAGCACAGCCACTTTGTTCAAATGCTGAACTGTCCAGGCCTTCATGCGGAAACACAAACGAAATCACTATCTACTTCAGAGTAGCTAAAGAGATCGTTTTTTCAGCTTTAAACCTGAAAATATTGTAAAATCCTGTGTTTCCTCCATTGACAGTCCATAGAGGAGGAGGGGGGCAAGCAGGAAGTTATAATTTAAAAAGCACTTAAAGGAAAAGTTATAATAGGTCAACAGGAAAAACATTTTAAATGTGAGTGTCATTTTATGTCAGTAACGTTGTAGTTTTAAACAATAAAAATGCTTGTTCTGCTACATTTGTACTCTCATGTTTGGAGTTGTAGAACATTGTGTATTTCCTCTGTATTTCTAATAAAGAATTAAGCCAAATTTTAGATTTATAATATTAGAAAAAAACTTTTTTTCCCTTTCGTTGTGAATTTGAAATGGTCCTTAAACGCAGCATCTTGTGTTTGGAAAGTTTAGTCTGCTTGTACTCTTCAGACAGGATGGAAAAAATGAGTTACCAAAGAATGGAAAACGAACAAACCCCCCCACAAGTCCTCCCAGTGTAATTACAGCCACATGACTGCTGTTCAGATCTGCAGGACATGACAATAACAGCGATTTAGGCCACAGACTGCTGTTACATTGATCTATTCAGAGAAGCTGAACTGTCCTGATAACTGGACCTGAACTTAAAAAACAAACAAAAAAAACTTGACTTGACACATTTTTCCTTTCAGGTCGATCAGGGAATGCTGGGCACGATACTCAAGGTACGTGATCATTCTCCCAAAAAACAGAGATCCATTTTTTAAAATTGTTGTAAATTGCCCCAATTTCCATTAATTACTGTTAGTCACAGACTTTGAAATGTTACCATTTCAAGTCGTTTTGTAACATTTCATTTATGAAATGACAAATGCTCCAATTAAATCTTTGAGAGTGTTTATTGTAGGATTTGTTATTGCATAACTAGGATATTTGGTTATGAACCTTTATTTACACGTGACAGTAATTTGCGCCCAGTGAATTTTGTGTGTTTATGTTGTGTTATATCTCTTCTTTTGTATTCCAGGTGGTGCCGATCAACCTCAAGGTAAGTTCTTATGTGTTGAAGGACTTCCTGCCTTTGTTTTCCCTGTTTTCCTGTGGAGATTTATGGCTGCTGGGCTCTCAAGTGTTTCCTGCTTCCTGTCTTGCCGTGGTTGTTTGCCATTAAATCAGCAGTTGTGGTATCAGGAGCTGTTGCACAGAAAGCTGTGAGAGACGCTAAAGGAGGTGTTGTGTTATATTTCCTAGGATGGCTGGATTTAGATATATAATCCTGTCCTCTTTGCTGGAGACAATTGGTGTTTGAAGACTGAGCGGCTTCGCTTTCACACTTCATGTTAGCAGCCCTGGCTTTGGCTCCTTTGGCTAAAACCCTGCTACGATGTCTGTGTCGTTGCAGATCCCGACCTTCTGTGGGGCCAAATCCTGAAGATGCTAAATTCTAACATGCCAGAGGAGTTTTATTTGTGGATTTCCAACTTGAAGCGAACTATTGAGCCCTTGTTAGAAAGGGCCCTGGAACTGCTACAGACTTTACCGTGAACCAGTCAGTCGATTCTGAGGTTCACAAATGTTAGCTTTAATATCACATCGAGAGGAAACGGGTGTTGGACGACATCAGGAGAGAAGTCATGGTGTACTTTACTTGATGATGAGGGTTGTGGGCTTTTGGCTACACCTTTCAACTTTCTGTTGAATTTATTTCGAGTTTCTTTTGAACTGTTAGCAGCACAGAGCTCATCTAAAACTGGCAGATGATTCAAACTAGAGCTGCAACAGTGCTTCTGGAGGAAAATAAGTCAATGCCTTTATCAGTTTTCAGTCTTTTTTTTAAATGTCTGTTAAGAATTAGTCCTTTATTAGTTCAGTGTTCCAACTGTCAGGGTACAAGACTGGATGATGGGCAGTAATTAAAGGTATTTGCCTGGAAATTATGTGTTTGGAGAGCAAAAGTGTCAGTCTAAATTTTGACTGTTGTCAGGACACGCCTGGTTTCTGCACTTCCACCCATGTCTGAGCACATTCTTTACATGCTGTAGCACACGTTTATGACACCCCCCTGGCACTTAGCATGCGGAGCTGAATCCTAGCAGCTAGCTTCTCATCTTTCTGGGCGGATCAGCTGATGATTTTTCAATGCTGTCGTTGTTCACTCTCAGAATATTTAATTTAGCTCGGGTTGTTTGAAGATGTAACTTGTCGGAATTTAGGATTGCTGGTGGGATGATCACAGTGGGAGTTGTTTTAATAAATAAATCCAGTGGAATAACGCCAATCCGTGTTCATTAATACAAGGGTGAATACACAATGAAGCAGAACACAAGGGTGTGTTTTCTCACTTATGTGTGAACACATTGTTATTGATTTCATGGGCAATATTTTTCTTACAAATGAAATAAAATTTAATTCGTGAAAACTACACTTTATAGAGAAAATTGATAATTTTTAGGTATTTTGAAAAGTAAGCAATTCATTACTCTTTCAAAATACCTCAGGAGTCACTATTAAGATAAATATTCTTGCTGCTAGATCTCAGACCTCAACTTTTCATCACTCAGATTTACTGTTCAAATGATATTCTCGTTATTGGTCAGATTCAATTACCAGTTGGCTGACACCAAGTCATTCCTGTTTTTCCAGAGTTCTCCTGCACTATAATCGTGGTGCACGTTTAGCTATGTTCTGTTTCACATGCAGGTGACGCCCTAGTTCAGGACACCCCACCCTCTCCAGACACACCTCTGACTCATGAGTCACTGATCTGAAATCCCACCCTGCCCTCGCCGGGCGTGTTCACTCTTCTCAAGCTGCAGCACTTCACCCTTATTCAGTCTTTAAATCTTTTGTAGTAAGCCTCCAGTTCTTTGTCTGTCTCACAATCTATAATTTGTTTTAGGTTTAACGGTTGCTGTCATTGCAACAAAAACAGCATATTATGTTTATAAGGCAGGTTGAATGCCATCTTTGGTAGAACTTGCAACCATTCTGAAGTTTTGTAAGCCCTGAAACAAAAAGAGTTTAGCTGCTCCACCCAATGGCAGAAATCCAGGAGAGGAAAAAAAAATCTGTTTCTATGAAAGAAAAATGCAAAACTACATGGATGGGTCATGCACTTAAAGTTTGTATCTTATCAAATGTGACCTTAGAGGATTTAGGATGTTTGACTGATTATCCAGCCCTAACGCTGCTTCTTGGTTCTTGTCCTACAGAAGCTGGGTCAGGAGCTCTTGCTGGGATCATCAGCGGTGTAGGAGTGGCTCTGGTTGGGGCAGCATCCAGTTACTTTGCCTACCAGAAGAAAAAGCTCTGCTTCAAGATACAGGGGGGTGAGTATGAACGGAAAACCCCATGATCAATTCAGTGTTATGTAACCCTGTTTAAAAATATACTGATGAATGGTGTTTTTTATTCAGGGGAGGATCCTGAAAGAGGTAAAGCACAACAGGGACAGCCTGACCCCCAAGGTAAATATGTTTTTTTTAAATATATATTCATTGTACAGGTTATGCTTAAATGATTATATGCATATGCTACATAAGCACAAAGGAGGATTAGAGGTATTTTTAATACAATATATAAAAAAAATGAAAAGGTCCAAAGTCAGGAGGAAAATCCAGCATGAAAGATTTAAATGAATTACCTATAATATTGAATTGAAACTGATGTCCTGATGTTATGTCTGAATTTAAGAGAACATTATAAGTTTATAAAGATTAAAAAGCTTGTCTTTGTTTTTGTTTGCGTAATAACCCGTCCCAGTAACGTGAGAAGGCAGTGAGTAGAATATGGGAGTGTGCTGACATCTAGTGGTGAATAATGGGTAGTGAACTGTCATGATTTGACAGCGTTGTCCCGCTTTACTATTCCAGTTTACAGCAACCTGCTCAAGACATCCTAGACTTCTTCTGGACAAGACAAGGAAGTGGCTGCACCAAAAACAGCGTAATTCAACTTCAACGTGTCCATGATGGCTCTTTTTGTCTCTAAGGGTCTGTATTCATTAAAACTACATCTAAAGCCAGACTTGAAAACTTTTGATTTTCTCTTCTCCAACAACTGTTGCATCATTACCCTGCTTTGATAAATTCAATGAATGATAGATTGTGTTTACTTGCTCTGTTGGTGTGTAACTACTGTACACATAAATACTTTTTTCTCTATATGTCCTTGAATGTTTAGTTTATCGTGTGATGTATGGATGGACACTTCTTTTTTTTTTCCAGCTCTGGAAGAATGGAAATGATTTTCTTTAACACTTTTAAACACAGTCACAGCAATGTTAGCAAAAAGTATGAAAGTTTGTTGGATTTAATGAAACAGACATTTTAATGATCCGATTAAATAATTCAGATCCATCACAGATGTTTATTACAGGGGTCAGAATCCCCCGTAATAAATTCTGGAAAGAAGCTGATTGTAACAGATGCTTTATAAATAACTTTCTGACATCCCTTAAAATTCTAAAATGTGCAGAATATTGACAAAATTCAATGAGTAACTTCCACTTGGGAAGTTTTAACATCTTAATTCCTGGTTTTTCGTATAGTTGAGGGTTTTACTTTTATGTCTGGATCTCCATCCAACAGAAGGATTCTTTTTAGAGTAATTGTGATATGAGCAAACGTATGCTAAGAGACAGTTTCGTGGGGCTGTTGTGACTGTTTATTACTCTGTATGTGGGACTTTGGGTTCTAACTTTGTGCACTGCAACACCAGCGTTTCCGTTAACCAGTCTTGTGTTCTTAAAGCACCGCCAACCAGGCGCCACATATCGCTCAGCTGTTACAAGGGAGACGACTTGGTACAAAATGTTTTTCTTCAAAATTCTGACCTGAAAGATATTGATCTGCACCTATGATCATTACGTTTTCTGTGCATAATATCGTACGTGTTGATACCATATTTTACTTTGTGTGCATAGCTTTATTGTAAGTGGTGAACAGTTATAGAGCTGTAAATACTCCAGAGCGACTCTGCTGAGCTTAACTTTGGGTTTTAATGCTGCTTTTCTGTTCCATGATTCTCAACATGAAGTGTATTTTTCTAAATCCATCAGATCGATGTGACATTGTGATTGGATTTGAAGTGCGTTGTGTATACATTTTTCCCCCAATAAAATGATGTACAGTTTTAACTGACCATTTTTTATATTTAACACAGATCTAAATGAATACCTTACAGTTACTAAAGTTTTTATTAGTTTTGTGTTGAAGTTGTAAAACCCTCCATTTGCCAATCTTGGCATTCTTCAAGACAATTCTCCACATGTTTTAATAATAATGAAACTATTTTGAAAATATTGTGTTACTCAACTGTTTAGTGTGTTTTGGTCATGCTGATAGGATCGGTAGAACTTAAAGATGTCTGCAATGTGTCATTTGGTCGCTAGATGGCAGCACGGCATCAAAAACAGTCATTTTAGCAGAACTCAATTTTGAACTTCAATAACATAAAGAATTAAAAATTGTCCCACCCAAACCAGAAATTAAAGGGATATAATTGGATAAAATCTCTACCATGGAAAGAGAAAAGTCGCTGCGCGCCAGCCTGTGAGGGTTGCATCTGTTGCACAACCAGTTGAACAAATAGATGAGCCAACATGGACGGCCTGGACTCTGCAGACAGGAGGAGGGGGGGGCGGGGGAGGGGGAGTGGGGGGGGGAATAACCCAACCCGAAACAAAAGAGAATGCAGCTTCGTGCTGCAGAATGGAAACAATGATCCATCTCAGTACTTCAGATGAGCTTCCGGTATTGGGTGGTTTGAAGATGAAGCTGGCGCCTGTCTGAATCAGTCAAGATTGGGCTTGCAGAAGGTTGCAGAATGTCAGGTATGTGACTTTGTTCCATCTAAAAGTTCAGCTCGTCATTGTAAAAAGTCCTTCAGATCTGCTTGTCGACAAGGTTGGTTTAATAAATAAAAGGGTAACTGCCCAAATCTGCCAGTGCTGCAGCCGTGACCCCCAGAAAACACAACTGTAAGCTTCTCTCTGCTTGCTGAATTATGCAGAACAACTCTGGATTGACCCAGTTTGACTTCAAATCAGAGCAGGTTCTCTGAGCCCCTCCACACTTAAATTGCGCAAGGACGGGAATTTTATGGGACAAAGCCAAAGGTTGTTTAAGAAAAAAAAGAGGAAGGCTCTAAAACTGCCAACAGACAAACGAAAATGTCGACTGGATTTATCTTATTTGCGATGGCGCCTTTGAGGTTGAGATCAGTGCAAGGGCTCCCCTGAAAGAGATAACCACAACAGACAATGCATTTGGGAACAGCCTGATCAGCAGAATTGTTATTTTCAATCCAAAAGAATTGAGTGGAGTATGTACCCTCACCAACAGCCGCCTCTCCAGCCTCCCCTTTGATTGATTCCTTATCCGCCCAGATCAAAATCCATCCAGCAGTCTTTGGGAATTCCAACCATCTGACCATCCAAACCACCGAATGTCCAAATACGACTGCTCGCAAAATAAGGAATCCACATCACGTTAACTGTCAGCCTAAAGCACATGCTAAATAATTTCAAAATGTTTGAATTATTTTAGATGACTAAAGATCTCTGAGCCGAGTAACAATGTCATATTTACCAAAAACAAACAGAATGTGGTTTGTTTAAATGGGAAACACGGGGGGGGTGGGGGTGGGGGTGGGTGGGTGGGGGTTTGGCCAAAAGACAAAATGCACAGACACACCTCACTTCAAAGCAATATAAAAGAAATAAATCCAGCGTCAAGATCGGGCGTCTCCAGTTTACTTGGTGGAAGCAGTGTTCTTCCTGGTAGGGCAGAAAACCTGTTTGCTGGATTGCGGCCCTCGCAGGACTGGGTTGCTGAACCCTGTCCCTGTGTCCTGACCAAAGAGCTGACCTGTCACTGTTTTTTTTTTTTTTTTTTCCTGCATCATGTCGAGCAGATGCCAACTCGCAACCCCCGTCTGTCGGCGAAGCCTTCGTCACTCTGGTCACGTCCCACGCTTACTGCATGGGAGCCGTGGTGGTGGCGAGGAGCTTGAGGCGCCATGGGACGACTCGCAGCCTCGTCGTCATGGTGACGCCAAACGTGTCGGAGCAGTCCAGGTGAGCAAGGCGTCCCTTTCGGTTTGCCATGTCAGCAGTGGTATGTTAGATTAACCAACTGTTGGGATCCCTTTACGCCATCAGGCGCGTCCTCCACAGCGTCTTCGATGAGGTCGTCACAGTGGACGGAATGGAGAGTGGGGACAGTTTGCGCCTGTCTTCCCTGGGACGTCCTGAGCTCGGCGTCACCTTTACCAAGATCCACTGTTGGACGCTAACTCGGTACAGCAAATGCGTTTTCCTGGACGCCGACACACTTGTAAGTGCACAGGCCCTGACAGGGTGTTCACCATGGCAACGACCGTAGCAGACACACACACTGGACCCAGCAGACACACTGTTTGAAGGCCTCATACATACGTTCCCTGAACTGTTGGCCCATATCTCACCAGGACGTCAGAGGCCACATCTGGAGCGTGTTGTTTTCCTGTTTAGTCAGCGCAAACACGTTGTCATGTTAGCGGCACAGCTGCTGCGGGCTCAGGTCAGCAAACACAGTTTGGGCTCGAGGTCACTTGTGCGCTGATACAGCGGCTGTGTGTGTGTGTGTGTGTGTGTGTGTGTGTAAATTTTACCCGTAGAGTTATAGTTTGCACGTCTGTAGTTATGATAAACGATACATTCCCAGTCTCCATAGAATGAACCTGTCACTATTCGTATGAGAGCCAAAAGAAGGTCCGTAGTCCAGGTTTTCGGGGAAACCGGCTGCCTCTCTGATGGACCTGTTCCCTCTCAGGTTCTGGATAACGTGGACGAGCTTTTCGAGCGTGACGAGCTCTCGGCAGCTCCAGATCCGGGCTGGCCCGACTGCTTCAACTCTGGCGTGTTCGTTTTCCGGCCCTCCCTTCAAACCCACGCCAGTCTCCGGGCCCACGCTCTGCAGCACGGCAGCTTCGACGGTAGTCCACATCCACACGTCAAAGATTCACATTTCAGATCCTTTTGTGCTTTTATTACAAACAAAAAGCGAGACGCCAACCTTCAGAGAACAGGTTACAGGCTCAGTAAGTGATGTGTGGCCTGTTTGATGTTGTATTTCCACTCCCTACCCTGTTTTCCCTCCCTTCCCTACAGTGGGATCGGTGGAAATCGAGCCATTTTACCGCCTCGCTGTGTTTAAACACATTTCTGGATCATTAGCATTTTTCAATTACTGTTTTTCCACTCGGTTGTTCTGTGTCAATAAGTCCTGGCGATAAAACAGGATGACAAATCACTCTTTCTGCTGGTTTTATTGATCTCAGCTCATCAACGCTGGGAGGGAAATGCTGTCAACGAGCTCCAATCAAGTTATTTACGATCTTTTTCTTGTTGATTTTTTATTTTTTTTATTTTTTTGTGTGTGGATTGAAATCAACTTGAGCAGCGTGTGTTTTTTGGCTGATTGTCAGGAGGGGACCAGGGCCTGCTGAACAGCTTCTTCAGCAGCTGGTCGGTGGCGGACATCACCAAACATCTGCCCTTTGTCTACAACCTGAGCGGAAACTGCATCTACAGCTACCCACCTGCTTTCCAACAGTGAGTGTTGCTGAACCAGGTGGATTCCATTTTAACTGTTGCTTTGAATTTGATTAATCACTGAATTAAACTACATCAAAGCAGAATTATTTTTATCAAAGCTAACTGAATTTGTTAATTAACATTTTTTTCTCCCCAATACTGGCAGACTATCTTTCTCACTCTCTAAGGTGATTCAGATGAATTATTGAGGGGGAAAAGTCCTGGAAGTAAAAAGAACTAAATAAATAAATGGAATATTTGATTTATATGCTGAATTACAGAAAATGGACTGTGTTATCCTCAATATAGATGGATTTGTTGTCATTTTGATCTTCAGTGAATTAGTTTCAAGTCTAAAAAAGTGAATTGAAGAATTCTACATTGTGCTCTCTACGTAACATTACCGCTCCTTTCTGACTGCAGGTTTGGTCACAATGCAAAGATTTTTCATTTCGCCGGAGCAGTTAAACCCTGGAGTTCCAGCAGCTTTAAAAACGAAGGTCAACCACACTGCACGGAACACTTCGCATCGCTGTGGTGGAAGGAATACCTCAGTTACACCACGTCCCCCCCACCAGAAAAAGACCTTCCTCCAAAAGTGGAGCAGCCGAAACAGGTAGCAACCCCTAAAAAATTACAAATATAAAAAATTGTCACATATAAAGCTATTATTAAATAATTATTTAATCAAGGGTCCTGCAAAGATCACTATCGGAGATTTCTTAACCAGTTCTAGCGCACCTTGTGAGCCCGGTTCTGCAGCTCCCGGATGAGGATCGGGGCTTCCTGGTCGGTCACTGTGCATGGTTGGCATTGTTGCCCCAAGCAGGGGATGTTATGTATTTCAGGGGGTTGTTTATGAGCACTGTGGTGTGAAGGAGGAAGCAGGAACCATTAGAAAAGGTTCCTCAGGAAAGGCAGCTGGAAGTTTCAGTTACGCTGTCACAAAAATGAATCAACATCTCTGGTGAACCAGATCTGTCATCTTTGGACAACCTTTAAAAAAAAAACCAACAACACACAATTCACCATCATTTCACCAGACTTTGACTGGTGAAGTTTAAAGTTTAAATCATGGCTCTGACGTTAGCATCGGAACGGCCCAGTGACCTGGGTTCAACGGTTTCCCTGTTATTTATTTTTTTTTTTTTGTACAGGCCCTACAAAAACCCGAGACAGCGTTTACAGGACACTTGGATGCCTCCAGCTCCCTACTTGCACATTTCTCAAATTCTCCTGAGGAGCTTTGTTCACGGCCTGAACCAAACACGGTGAGATGACATGTTTTGAGTTGCTGCTGATTACTATTATATATAAATTAAATGTTGGACTGAGTCTATACGCGCGATTCTCCAACTCTCTGACGCAAAGTGAGACCTGTCTTTCTAATTTAATAGCAGAAATCCAAATTGTTAACAAAAAACAATACAGAAAGCTAAAACTCACCAGACCCAAACTGCAGCTCCAAGGGAATTTGAATTAAACAGATGTAATTTAAAGTCAAGCACACGCTGTGAAGCCAAGGAAGAAGTTGTTAGGAATATTTGATAATCAATCAATTAATTAGCCTAATGGGTGCCTTTAGAAGTGTGGCTTGTGTTTATAATACATCATGGTGGTTATTAGGCCGCTCAAGTGCCTCCTGTTAATTCCAGTTGAAGAGATTTTTAATTTATGGCCAGTTCTGCACGACTGTGTTCGGCTGGGGCAGAGAGAACATTGAACACAAGGCTCATTATCTGCCTCTGAGCTTTGCTGCTTTAATTCATTTCAGCATGATGTACTGTGTTAATACTTATAGTTCATGTGTTTGGCCTGGAAAAGATTACACTGCCTGTGAGCCTCCATTGTTGCTGCTAATTGTATTTCAGCTTGCGGAGTGTGGCGCACGGACGACGGCCGCGTCAGGTGACGCGCCGGCGGGGCAACCCGGGAGCGACGACCTGCGGCCAGAGGCCTTGGAGGGCAGCACCGACAGTGGGGACGGCGTGGAGGCCGCAACACAAACCGTAAAATGTTGTACCTTTCCGGAGTGTGATCTGCTGCTCCGTTCCCCTTTGACGCGGTTGTCTTCGTCGCAGCAGACGGTTGCAGATGAGGAGGCGGACCAGCTGGAGCGCCGCCGGCGCTGGGAGGCCGGACAGGCCGACTACCTGGGAAAGGACGCCTTCCGAAACATCCAGAAGATGCTGGACCGTTTCCTGGATTAACCTGAAACCGACATGCGGCACCTCTTAGTGTGGAATGGAGTCTGAAACAGTGGGCAGCACCCAGTTTCAGCGTGGAAAAGCACACGCCAATTAGCCAATTGGGAACCATATAGCCAATCAGACACACAAGACACTGCCAAATTTAATATTCACCTCTTTTTAATTGTCTGTTATTTCCAAACAATCCCTAATTTTTGTGCTTGCGGTCTGTTTTGATCCTGTACTTTATGATCCTGCTCCTTTCCCATTCATGTAAATATTTAGAAAAGCAAATCCGTTCATTTGAAAGTATTACAGCTCAGTAAGCTCCTTAAACAGCTAATGAGCAGGATTTACGTGAAACTAAGCTACCACGCATGTATATGTGAACAATGCAGCTCTGAGAAATTTGAATAAAAGGAAAAACGGTTACCAGACTTGTAGAACTTTATACTGAAATGTCCAGGTTACATGGAAAAGATAGACCGCCTGCCAGCGCACTACGAACCTATAGGTCAACATATGTAATCCAAATGCTGAATGTAATAAATAAGGTTTGATTATAGATTAGATGTTCATTGTTTTTACTGTATCAAACTCCAGTCGACTACACTTCATATTGTACACATTCAATTAATGGTTGATGGGTCACAATTCGCAGTTTTCCACGATTTTAACTCTTTAGAGCTCTTTTGAGAGTTACACACAACTTACATGCAGTATGTATGAACATGCAAAGAGCTATGCACATGCAATTATTAAGGGAGAGGTCTCATCCTAAATTAGCTGCCCTGGACAGGTGCGCTGAGCATTTTGAGATTGTGTGCCTTGGTCAAGGGCATGTTGGCAGTACCTGGCAGTAGGTATTAAATATTTATTTCCAAATGATGGTACTTTACATGAAAAACAAGTAGGAGATGTGTATGAGCATGATAAGTATGATTGTAGGGCTGTAAGCAATAACCTGGTTTCGTCTTTCCACTAGGGGGCACTGTCGCTCTTCCATCAATACTGTCAGAGAGGCAGATTGCCGGATGTCCCAGACTGCAGTTGCCAGTATGCTTTGTGATCTTCATCCACTGGGCACAGGCCGAATGTAATTTTCACAGGAGCCCCTCCCATAATGTGGTGACACAGGCATGGAAGGATAAAAGCAGGTGGGCAGTTGAGGGGCTCACATGGACGGACGATGCTGGTGCTGACGCCGACGATTGCTTGGAGAGGCAACCTGGCACGCCTGCTGCCCACCACCGAGCGGCTCCTGCTCCACTCTGATTCTCCAGATTAAAGTGCGAGTGCAGATCTGAGATAAATCCCCGGTTTCCCTTGGCTGCCTCATATTCATTAAGGTCTGAAAAAGGAATCAGAGATCAAAGATGGGGTTATTCATGGTGAGAGGTGATGCCTGGGAAAGAGTCTGCTCCCTGTAAACAGGCCAGAGAGCCGAGCTCTGCATCACAGCACCACAACTGGGGCATTCTGCTTTCTCCTGATCTTCAGTGGAAATATGCCAATGACGTCAACATTGTTTGATCTATTACAATTCCACTGAAGTCAGTCATGCTCCAGTTTAATATTGATATGTTGCTATATATATTTGTTACATATAACAAAGGCAGGAAAGTGACTATGCATAAGAAAATAACATCCCCACAGCATATGGATATTAAATCTGCAAATCCGGGTACTTGTTTGGCAGATACCTAAGGCTCAGGGTGAGGATTATGCTCATGCATAAGGAAAATAATATTGTTTTGAAAAAAGAAAAAAAAGAGAAAGTGAGCTTTCTGACATTAAATGCATGTATGTTTAAAAAGTGAAGACCTTTATAAAGCAAAATGTATTACAATTATGTTCATTTCATCTTTGCTCATACAGCAACTGTTGCAAACAGTGTCGCTAACATCCAGCAACCCTTTAAAACAGCAACAAAGATATTATTAGTGGGTGAAAAAAAAGAACAAAGGGGAAGGGCACACTCAGCGTCGGCTTAGGTTAGCGTCGGCTGTTGAATTTCAACGCCTTTGAGATCACAGTGTTGTATTTCTTTTAAATAGGAAGGAAAAAAAAGTACTGGGATGTGAAAGTGGGAAAGTTCCCACCCCAGCTGATGTGTCCGTGTGGGCCGCACGGAGATGAACGCACTATATGGAGCCATATGCGGTGCAGCTAGTCTATAAATATCTTTACATGAATGATGCATACAGGCCGTCATGCACAGGGTGGCTAATTCAAACGGTTGCGTCCCGTTTAAATCAAGCTTTAAGCTAGTGATTTCATGAGGTAGAACTAACTGGTTTACATTCTAATAGGGCTGCTAAAAAAACAAAAACAAACGAAAAACAAATTAATGGAAAAAATAAGCTGTTTCGTGATTAATGAGACAGTAATTAAAGGCTGCAGCTTTTAAACTGATGTGTGATTATTGTCCAAGGGCTGTGACAGAGAAGGATGATGCTGAAATACAAAGATTTCCTTCTCTATGAAATGTAAACTGGTCCCTGACTCATGGCTGCCTGCAGCCAGGTTGGGTTCTAGAGATGACGAAGGTGGAGATATCTTCCTGGAATGTAACATCCAAGTAAAACCTGTCAGCCTTGGCTTTATGCGGTCGCCCCTGACACCAGATTGACCCTGTGAAGAATCTCGGCAGACGGAAGAAGTGTTTGCTTTGACGACTTGGATTGACGCCCACGAGTGCCTCCGAGAAATTCCCGCTCTGACACATGAATGCAAATCTCCAGAAGGATAATGCGGAATGTTGCGCTGCACCAAACAACCAGCTGCTCACCTGCATCGGTGAGGCACCTGGAATCTACCTATACTTTCGAGAGTTAAATAGGGCAGTGGCGACGCTGGCTTCATGCCTGATGGATCGTTGTAATTCAGAGATCGTTTGGAGATCCAATTACACGTGTGTGCTGCAGAAAATAGTGAGATAATTTATGTGTACCCAGGTGGGGTCCATATGCCAACAGATCTTGTAGGGGGACGTCTTAGAGGGGTCCGACCATCAGACAATAGCAATCAGCTCTGGTTAATCTGTGGTAGCCACCACATAATTCATACTCAAACTATTTCCACTAATTATTGAGACGCAATTTAGATTCTAATGACCCTCAATCTCCGCGATCAGGAGGTGTAATGGCAGTCAGCTGTGAATGGAGGGACAGGCTAGGCGGGGTTTTGCCTCTTTCACGGAGTTACAACATCAGTGATTGACATTTTCATCCAAAGTGTTTGTTCACCTGTTACCTTTATGAGATGTGTAGCAGCTACCTTTGCATCCGCAGCAATGCTAAGAGCAAAAAGCTAAACATCAATTTGAGTCCTCAGAGTTTTTACACAACCAGAGAATTAATCAACTTGCATCTAATAATGGGGGTAACATGAACACATTCATCTTTCCATGTAAGAATCTTACCATATGGGTTCCACACCAGCGGTATGATGGAAAAGGATTCACCTCTGTCTGACAGCGCGTCAGAGGTGAAATATCACCCCCTCAGTGACAATCTCACTTATTCCCTCACTCTGGGCCTTCAAAATTTTTACAGAGTGGAAAGACTTGGCTCAGAGAGATCCCAGTATTTTATTTTAATTTTATTTTACATCTTTCCATTTTAATCGATAAATTCTGCACAGGTCATACCTTTTCCGTGTTATGTTCCTCTTTATCGTCATTTTCAGCAATTATCTGCAGTCTGTACTACTTTGCGGTGATGTAGAGCTATTTACGCAGCTAACGTTGGTCACTTGGTCTTGAACATCGCTGCGCAAAGGAGAATCTATCAGTCGACACATCGACTATGGTGCAGCGGTTAGCCTGCCTCACGGGTTCTGGGTTGGAATCTCCCTGTGGGGGCCAGCAGCACTGACACCTCCAGGCACATCAGTAGCTGGAGCAAGTGCAAACGTCGAGAGTTTGCACGCGCATAAAGGTGACCGGCTACACACTTATCACACTTCAGCACACTTCAGACTCAAGATGTTTACTTCCAATGCAGAGATGCTCCCCTGTAAAAAGTGTTTTCTGGTGGTAGATGCTGTGCGGAGCTCTTATATAACATGCTTTTGCTAATTAATGGAATGAGATAAAAAGTTTTGTGAAGAGAGGACCAATATTACCCCACAAGCAGCAAGCTGGAAAAAAAAAAAGACTAAATAATGATATAAACTTCAGGCAACAGAGGAATTACTTCTTGGATACATAAATGCTGTCGAATGAAGCCTCCTAAAATCACAACAGAAAACAAACTGTGCTTGGGTAGGCGGACTTATAGAACTGTAAATGTAAAGACAAATCTGTGACATACTGTATTTCTACATTTGGTGCACCTAAACTGAAATTATAGGTGTATTACATCATCTTTCTTGTTGTTGTACCTGTAGGAGAACCACTGAACCATGATCATTGAATTCAGCCCTGGCAGGAAGTCGAAGCAAGCTTCAACCGCATGTTGACCAACAAATTTGTTCACATCAGCTCATAGATTTTGAGCAACTCCCAGCGTTGGAGCTGCTCCAAAGGTCCAGAGTTCAGCGCGGCAGCTGGGCCTGGACAGAATCCTGAGGGCTTGTATCCATAACGCGTTAGAACAAATGTGCTGCTTTCTGTGAAACCTCATTGCACGCCACTTTTCCCCCGTCCACGGGTTTCTTCAAGACACCGGGATTAAAACCAGTTGAAAAGGAGCCCTGGAGCATGTCTAAAGCCTGCGTGTGATACCGGAGCCCTGCGATGTCGTGACGTTGTGAACATTTACACCCGTATTTTGTGTTTTCTGTGACATTTCACACTTTTTCCTCTCTCTCTCTCTCTCTCTCTCTCTCTCTCTCTCTCTCTCTCTCTCTCTCTCTCTCTCTCTCTCTCTCTCTCTCTCTCTCGCTCAGGATTTCCAGGATCAATAACCACACATTTGCCTCTAGAGCTCGACTGCAACCTGCAGCTGCACAAAAGTTAGCACAGCTAGCCAGTGGTGTGGGATTGTCATCAGTGGTGTTTTACAAGAGAACAGATCCTCTTGCCCTCTAATTATGGTACATCAAGCCACCCATCTTCTACTGCTCTCATCCCTTCACGGGAGCGTGGGGGTCCGGAGCCCAGCTTATCCCACAGCAAACATTTAGGAACAACCACACCCACTTTTAAATCCACACCACAGGTCTTTTTAGCATCACCAGTTCACATATACAGTGTGTCTTTGTAGGGACGTTTCCCTAATATCTAAATGTATACCTGCAGTCGCAGAGTGTAGAAACTGATTAAACAAACTGCCTCTGTGGCTGTGTGAGTTACTGACACATACTGAGACACACAGACACAAACACATGTGCACTAAAATCAATTAAGCATTCCCATGATAATGGTAGTAAGTTCCGATATTCACGCTTGATCTCACAACAAGAAACCCACGACGCCGTCGTTTGATGACGCCTGATTAAAACGTAGTCAACATCACAGTCGCCGTAGACAAAGAGCCGGGTTAGCTCAGCGCTGCTCCTCCACATCATCCGTCTCAGATCTGGCGCCTTTTTCATGGAATCGCCCTTTCAACTTCAAGCTCAGACACGGAAGGCCTTGATGTTCACAAGTCGCAACGCCAGAAGACACAGCCGGAGCTCCATCACACCGGCTTTGATTTGTCAATCAGTCCCGACGACATGTGAAGTTCTCCACGACGGATCACAGAAGGTTGTGTCTCTTCCTTCTGCTGCACCCAAGCTTGAGAAGATATGCTTCCATTCAAGTTAATCCCCTCTAGAGTGGCGTCTTCGTTTATTTTGTTTTTTTTTTTGCTGAGTGTTTTTGTAACATGAAGGCCATCTGTAGGACGAGGAGATAAGCACATGTGCATAAGAGCAGTGTAAACATGCGGAAAACGTAGCCTCGATTCATAAAAGCTAACAAGCGGACAAAAAGGCGCGAGCCTTTCCGAGCTGCATTCAAGCGAAGGTGGAGGACAAAGTGGAGCGCAGGGATAGGAAAAAAAAAAAAAAAGTGCATTCATTTCAGCGTTTGAAAGTGGAAAATGCTGCTTTTGCCAGAAAAAGAACATTTTTACACAAGCAAACACAAAGCTTTGGGAAAAAGAAAAGCAAATAGAGTATGAACATTTGCAGAAGTCCAAGTGACTTCAGTGGAAACTAGTCGGGTAAAGCTGAGAGTAATCATTTGCGCTATGAATGATTTGTGGATTTAATTGTTGGTGGGTTCTAATAGCAAATGATTCAGGTAATCTGGAAATCCCCGTAGGGAACATGATTCTGTTTTCAGATGACCCTGCTTAAAAAACAGAATTAATTCTACAGGGACATCACAGTATGATAGAAGTGTTATTCCTGTATGTGTACAATTTGTAGTGTATTGTGAGGAGGATGAGTTCAAGTTTGATCTTCTTTTTGGAAACCTTGGATGCCCCATTTTCAACTTTATTGACACAGCATCGGTTACAATCAAGATTGTCTATAGATTAGGAGAGAGAGGAGCGGAGAGGAGAGGAGAGGAGAGGAGAGGAGAGGAGAGGAGAGGAGAGGTTATGTCATGTTTTGGTATCAGGGAACATGCCCCCAGAATTCTAGAAAAAAATCAGCCCTGAGAGCAGAGCAGTCTCAGGTTCTTGTCGGTGAAAGAGAAATATTTTACAATCTGTTTTGTAGCAGCCAGTGAATAAATGTGAATGTTGTTCAAATTGAAAAAGTCTGCAGATTAAAGATATGATTTGACCAATTTACAATTGTGCTGGCCTGAATTACAGGAGTTTCTTTAACATCCCCGTCTAACACGTGAATCAGGTTTTGTACTCGGGTTTATACACAAATTTTAGAGAAACACCAGTTGCAGGGTAAATGAAAACTTTAGTGCTGTCAAACTATATTAAACAAATATGGTGACATCTTGGACTTCTCAGGTGACCTGACCTGGCCCTCACTGTGCTTCAGATGTTGACCATGATGAATTACAATGAAATAAAAATATAAAAATATATATGAGCATCAATGGGGGGAAAACAATACAAGTTTCAAAGTCTAGCCCTTAAAAAAAAAGAAAAATCACATTAAACCCCTTTGTTTTTGAACCATTGTCGGTTTTAATTCTGTTTCGTGTCATGCTTCATTTTCATTGTTGTAAAGGCTGAACGTTTACTACAGGCATCCACAGGCACTGGAATTTGTCAAAGTGTGACTCTTTTAGGCCAAGTCGACTAAATTAATGGGGGATTTCCTCGTGGCTCCAGATGTTTCTTCTCTCTGGAAGCTGATCTAGTGGAACTCCCAAGAGCATCGGTGACCTACTTCCTTGATGAAAAGTGAAACGTTGTGCAGTCTCTCCGATTTCTCTGCGTGCTGAGGTCTTAAAGGCCAGCTCGAGAACGTTGCATTCAACTTGGCGATGCTCTTACAGAAATAGTTTAGAAAGTCGCTAATGTCCAAAGGGAGTTCTTAAACTTTCCTGTTTCTTTTATTGTGATAGTTGAAAAAAAAAAAAAAGGCCATTTATGGTGCTGTGGCAAACATTCTTATATCATTAGGTTTTATCTTTTGCCACCTCAGCAATATAAATGCACCCCAAAAAATGGATAACATTTAAAAACATCTATGCTTATATGTCATGTAAAAATCTATAATTTGTCAAATCTATAATATAATATAAATTATACCAAAGGGCCACGTCTGATGTATATGCATATTTATAGATCTTACATTTGCTCCCAAGTTGTCTATAAAAAAACAGCTTTTTTGGGGATTTTTACATCCACAGCTTTTCATAAAACAAAGAAGTCTTTTATTATGCATCAAAGCTTTTCAGATTATTTACATATGAGGGCAAAAAGTCTCCATCAGTATTTATCAACACAATAACAACGCTGCAGCAGAAAATCGAAATTGCCTGCTAGACAAACAAAATATGCAACATTATTTTCCGTCAGTTTGATATTTAAGTCAAAATAATGTTGGAAAAAGACATAGTGTGTCATTGTTGATCGTGTTCAAAGGAAAAGAGAGATGGACGCGTGACTGAAATGTTGAAACACCTTCTGAGCTCAGCAAGGACAGTCTGATGACTTTCCGCAGGTTGTTCTCTACTGTATCATTTATTTTTGCTCTTGAATGCAATTAAAATATCAAAAACGTTGAAAAAACACAAAAGAATGACATTTATATAAAGAAATGTGTGCAGATCCCTAAGAACGGGTTCCTAAACCTAAATATAAAACATTGTTGGCATTGTTTGTTTTTTTTTAACAAAATTGTAATGTGACACTTCACACTTCACAATATAATTAACGAGCAACAATTTAGGACTTATTGAAATTATTCTGCCTTGGTACTAAGGTCTTAAAATAATTCATATCTGGCCATTAATGTTAACCAAAACAAGAAGGCCACCAACCAGAGGGACTAATTAGGCTATTATATAAAGTGCAAAATAGAAAAGAAGAGAAGTTTCACATGGTAATTCTGCTGTATAAGAAATAACTGCAAACTTGAAGAGACCATATAAAGTCACTTTCTTTGGAAGAAAAGGAGCCCAATGTTTTTGCTTGAAATGGGAGATCTTTTGATAACAAGATAAGACGCATCAAATTCTGATGTCTGTGCCCTGGGAGGTGGCAGCGGTTGAAGGGGACTGGTGGCACTAAGCCCGTCCTCCTTCATTATTTTAGGTACCAAAAACTCATCTGTCTCCTTGCTACATTTTCTAGTGTCGGCATCACCCTCATGTATATTCATGTGTTTTTCTGGTCATTTTAGTTTGAGTAAACTATATCATTCCATGCAAAACGGGTGAAACGAGGGCAAAACAATTGGATCGATAACCTTACAGGATATGGGGAAAACTCCGTACCTATCATAGGTTACATATCGCCCATCTTTGTTGAAGTCAATGCCCTAAAAAAGACTCAAAGCACCACTGCAGGTTTTAATCAGCATATTAAAAATGACCGTTTGACAGCAGTTTTTGATCATTAAAAACATCGGCTGTTTTTAACAAGGCAGTTGTTCGGGCATACAGTATGGACATGGACTCAATCACTGACAAATTTCTTCAGAAAACATTGAGGAAAGTACTTTTAGAGTCCATGCCAACAGCGTTTCTGGCTGTGCATCGATACATGCCGGCGTCTCTTTGCGTCGGATTCTGGATGATGAGGGACCCCTGCGGATGGAGGTACTTGTTTCCCAAAAGGCGCGGCTGTGCACCAACGACCAAGCGTGTTTTATCTGGCGTCTCCCACGCTATGTCCACACTCGGGGCTCCAGTGGCTATGCAGTTTAGCTGGAAAGCGACTCCACGTTTGGCGTAAGTCACAGAGGGGAGGCTGCTGGTGATTTGAGGCGGGTAAGCGATCACAGCTACCGATGCAGACAGTGAAGAACTGCCATACTCATTCGCAACGCGGCAAACGTAGGAGCCCCTATCGTAGGTGGAGATTTGGTGAATGGCAAGTGTTCCATTGCTCAGTACGTTGTACCGTCCAGCTCTCTGTGGCCTGTTTAGTACGACCCCACTGGGCAATGTCCAAGTAAGCCTGAGGGGCTCCCTGTTAGTCAGACAGTGAAGCAACAGTCTTTCCCCAATCATGATGCTGACGGGAGAGTTGTATCTGTTCATGATTTCAGGCTTCCTACCTGGGGACAGTGTAATCATACGCTCCACAAGCCCCTGAGAATCACGCCCCAGACAGCGATACGTACCAGCTTCGGAAACAGATGGGTTGGTTATGATCAAGGAGCCATCTGGGCGGTGGGAAAACTTAGATAGCTGTGCACCGCTGTTCAAAGGGGTGCCATTAGGTAGGATCCAAGTGACACGAGGTAGATGTGCACCTTCAGAGGAGCAGTTTAATGTCATGGTATTCCCAACGGTGAGTGACAGACTCTGTGTTTTTGGACTTGTGACGTGTGACCTCTCAGCAGCTTCATTTACGTTAAGGTTAACCAAAAGTCGGACTTCCCCTCCTTCGTTACGAGCAATACATGACAGCTTCCCTGCATCCGTTCTCTTGAGCGACCTGATTTCCAAGGTACCATTCTGGTGCACTGTCATCCTGTTGCTGTTGTATGGTGCAGGAAGAATGACATTTCCTGGCAGGAGCCACATGACACGAGGGGTGGGAGTACCCTTAGCCACACAGTCCAGGAACTTAATCTGATCCTGAACTGCGGTCACAGCGATGGCGTTGGAAGTTCCACTTAAGCCATTAATCACAGGAGATGTCACCAGCACCTCCAGTCTGGTGACCTTGAAATCCTGCCCTGCATTATTTCGGGCAATGCAACTGTAGTTGCCGCCATCAAAACGCTGGACCTTCTGGATGATTAGGGTGCCGTCATTCATGATTTTGTATTTGCCCATAGTAGATTGGATCACTCTGTTTGTAGGGGATATCCACGTGATGAGAGGTAGCGGTTCCCCTTTGGCGTTACAGGTCAGGACAACAGTGTCGCCATAGAAACCCTTGACCAAATTTTGCGCTTTGTCCTGTATTTTTGGTGGGCGAGTTGCAACCTTCACCTTGACGGTTACTTTCATCTCATCCTTGCCTAGCTTGTTTTCAGCGTAGCAGGTGTAGTCGCCTTCTTCTGGCATGCCCACATCGTTGAAGTACAGCGTTCCGTTGTCAAACACCACGTATCTGCGTACAAAGAGATAAGACGTCAGAATCAAACGGAATATTTTAATAAATGTATCTGAAATCAAACGGCATAAAAAATATAAATAGGATAGTTGATAATATACACATATTAACGCTACCTGTTTAAAATAACCGAGTAAAAATTAATATAAGCACATCTGAAAGGATGAGGAAGGTGCAGGTTTATTCTACTTTACAACACAGGAATGTAGATGTTATGTAAGTTAATTTTTCAAATATTGTCTCGTACCTACGACTGCGCCCTCCGCTGGAATCTCTGGTTTTAACTGGGTCGACCATGGTGCCATCCGGCAGAGCCCAGCTGATTTCTGGGTTGGGGAAGCCAGACGCCACACAGTCCACCTTCAGGTCTCCGCCGTATATCACCTCCTGACTGCTGTGCTGCTGCTTCTGCTTGATCTTGGCTGGCCTCGTCATCACATTGACCCGCAGGAGAACGTAGTCGTCGCCGATCTTGTTACGCGCCACACACAGGTAGTCGCCACTGTCCTTTTCCGTCACCGAACGGATAGCTATGGTGCCATTGGCTAGCACCATTATTCTAGAGTCAAAACTAAAGAGCCAAAGAGAATTAAATGTTAAATGTGAAAAAAGGGCAATTTTTTGAATCTTTAGAATCTTGTAAAAAGCACCAGGAACAGATAGGTGTGAGTGTACATGCTGAGAGTGCATTTCCATCATGTTTTAGTCTCTAATATGAGTGTTTCTTTTTCCCTCAAATACAAGCACCTCATATTTATACTTAAATATAACACTCGAGATATTTAATCATGGTTTTTACCTGTACTGAGCATCCACTAACTTCTTAGAAGGCGTTCTCCAAATGATGCGAGGTGCCGGCTCTCCTGTGGCCACACAGTCCAGCAGCAGGCTCTCCCCATAAATCACATCTGTCCTCTGAGTTGACGAAAACACGATACGGGCCTTGGCAGAGGACAGACTCCTTTTAAGGCTCAGCATCACCACTCTCCTGCTGGACACCACCGAGTTGGTAGCCAGACACTCATATCTCCCAGTATTTCTCATGGCCACTCCACGTATGTGAAGGGTGCCATTGGGGAAGACAACAAGTTTGTTTCCTGTGCTAAACTGGGAGGTAGTTAGGTGTGTACCATCAGGTGTGATCCAGTGGATTATGGCCTGGAGGGCACCTGAGATGTTACAATGGATGTAGGCGTCGCTGCCCTCCGCCAGTGTGATGTTCTCATGCTGTGTTTGCTGGACTGCAGATAAGATCCCTGAGACGTGAACCCGGACCAAGACTGCGTCAGATCCAGCTGTGCTGCTGCCAATACACTTGTAAATTCCTCCGTCAGCGTAAGCAGCCTCGCTGATGTGGAGGGTTCCGTTACTCAAAACGGACACATGCTGCCGAGAGCGGGTGCCGTGAGGGACTGGAGCAACGTGGACGTGATTTGGGAGTACCCATGTTACCCGAGGCTTAGGGTGACCCTCCACTGCACAGTCCAAGTGAACTTTGCCACCCAAATTCACCGTGACATCTCTCTGTCGAGGTTGCAGGATCAGAGGAGGCTGAGACAGGATCACAAGGTTGGCCACCATAGAGTCTGTGCCATGCTGGTTTAGGACTGTGCACAGGTACTCGCCTCCGTCCATGGGCTGTGTGTTCCGGATGATTAACGAGCCATTGGGATGGACCTCAAACCTGTGGACCCTGCTGTTCTGAGCAATAACTGCCCCTACAAGAAGGAAAAAAAAAGAAACGTTAAACTTTTTCCTCAACATAATTCTTCTCTAGAGTCTTCAAAACTTGTCATGTTAAAAAAAAAAAACGTAAAAAAAGTCAAAGTCATATACACAGTGTATACACAAAGTATATGAGACATCCATAAAAAATATAACTCAAGTGAGGAACACAAAGCATTTTTTATAGTTACAGAACATCTGGGGCTTCCATTAAATCTATCATTAAGAAATGGGAGGAATATGGAACATGTGGAAGTCTGCCTAGCGCAGGATGTTCAAGGGGTAAATATTCTTTTATAGACACTAATATTTTATAAGTTTAAACTCAATGTTTGAACTGAAACATTCTGTCATATGGAAGCCGATTAAGGTGATTTTAGTTATATACAAAGTAGAGTTAGTTTTAAAAAAATGTATTTATTACTATCTTGCAACATCTAAGAGCCTCTACCCCCCAGTATGAATCTGTTTCACATTAGGATTTGTGTTACACTCAGCTGTCACGCACATATTTGTTTAAAGTAGCCCGACTTCCTCTAATTAACTGTGCTAACAAAACATAGAAAATTAGTGCTAATTAATCAAATTCTTCTTGTTGAGAGATGTTTCGTTGATGTGATTTGTGTCATGAATTTCACATCTCTTTACTGTTAAAGACATCATATTTAATTACCGCACATTTTATTATGCTGCTAAACTTTGAACATTCAGCATCATAAGCCAAAACATGAAAACTGAAAAACTGAATGTGCATTAGCTACACAGATGATGGAACTTTACTGACAAAATAACAAAAAAATCCAAACAAACATTATATCCACTTTGGTCAAATGTTGATGCATGAAGTAAGGGAATGGCTTTTTTCCCCCCCACTTGTATCAAGTTACTTCATTTAAGGAAATATGTGTGTAAAGCT
>BJFM01003263.1:32084-50546 GCA_016586285.1 Arothron firmamentum | reverse complement strand
CCTTTGTCATCTGATTACACTGACCTACATACTGTATGTGATAAATGAAGTTAAGTCATACATACCACTCGCAACTTTAGTCCATGACAGAAAGGGCTTTGGCTCCCCATCAGCCTCACATGGAAGCTGAACATCTGTTTCGGCTTTCGCAGTAAAAGTCTGGAAACTGCTCTTTGTTATCCTCGGCTTCCCTCTTGGAATAGAACCTTGTCCTGGTTGTTGGTGCTTTCCGGACACCTCCTGAGTGCTCGCTAGCTGTCCGTCTGTGAATGGATCAGTTGTCGGGGTGATGGTCTGCGTTGTAAATAATTTTGCAGTTGGCTCGGTTGAAGGAGGGAGCAATCTGTGGTCGCTTGTCTGGGTCGGGAGATAAAATTCAGATGTTCTCTGGGACTCTGATGTGGCGCTGACTTGAATATGGGGGTCTTGACTGTTTGGTTGTGCGGTTGCATTAAATGAAGGGCCGTCTGTGGCTCCTGGGGAGGGTGTTTTAGATAGGACGACATTTGGCGCCACTGTGGATGAGAAAACATTGCTGGAACCTGTAGTAACATATGGATGTGTTATTTTTATTCCTGCATTTGTGGATTCGTCGTGATCTTCCCCCTCACTCCTTGTGGCAATAGAAGGGCTCGAACTGTGATTCCATAATTCTACAGTTGGTTCTGCTGTGGTTACCTGCGTTATCTCCACTGAAGCCTCAGATTGCATACCTGGCCTAGTAATTAAACCTCTGGAGGTGTATTCAGCGGTTGTCGTGGGTTCATGCTCAATTAAGAAACCACCTGAAGATGACTGTGGTGGCAGTGAAAAAGGCACATCTGTATCATTAAAAATGGCCTTTTCCGTGGATATGTGTTGAAGCTCGGACTGATTTGGCACGTCTGTTGTGACAGGACGCGGCTCAAGCTCCTCTTTGAGGGTTTCTCTCTGAATCCCTCCGAAAGGTGTAGCTGTTGAGGATGCACTGCCAGTGAAACTCTGCACAGGACTGGAAGCGAGGATTTCCAAGGGCTCGCTGGGAATCTCTGAGTTTTCCAAGACTGTTTGGGAACTTATCCTTCCCACTGTTGGAGAGACCGCTGGTAATGATGGTGCAGCTGATGTTTCTTTAAGTAGTGGTTTGGCGAGAGGTGAAATGCTGCTGTTTGCTTCATGAAGAGAGGAGAGAGAGGCAGAGGGAGAGGGAGAGGGAGAGGCTGGAACAGAGGGTACGGTGAAGCTTTGTTCATGGCTCATCGTGCCTGATGAAGTTGTTTGGCTGCTTCTGAATGGAACGGTGGCATCAAAAGTGGATGCTTTCAGAGTGAATGGTTCTATTTTCGGTTGGGAGGAGGCAGTGGTTCTGACTGTTGCTTGGGGAATGCTCGCAGGACTGGTTGCAATAAACCGGGTGTGCTTGTTCAGTCTTTGTTTCCGTCTGTTTGGCCTCTTTCTACGATTCTTTCTCTTCGAGTTGGGATGCCCATCAGACCCCCTCCTGGCGCTGGTGGGTACAACTGTAGTTGGAAACACTGTGGTGGGAATTGCTTTAGAGTGCAGATCATCAAACATTGATTCCTGTACATGACTTTGTGAGTGTAATGTTGCTGTAGTGGCACCAGCATATTTTCCACCTCTCTCCCATTTTATTTGTGAATGATGTGGGCTAACGGAAGGGAACATTTCATTTCCATTTGAAAAGAGCTCTCTGTTATTGCTATCTTGTCTCTCGCTCCGTTCTGTTGACGTCCACCAATCAGCTGCTTTGACTCCATCAGCGTCTGTATTACTGCTGCTTGCGGTGTTTGTGTTAGCCTGCCAGAAAGTGACAACATCTGGGGGAACAGATGTGGTCAGTGGGAGGAAAAACTCAGCATTTGAAGTCGCGTGTAGATCCAAGTTCCTATCAGGGCTTGTGTGTTTGACGTGAGATGATGTCTGTATTGTATGTGGCGGAGTGTTTGTTGTCACACCGTGCGTATCCAATGCTGTATAGCTGCTGGATGTCAAAAACGTAATTTCTGTACGCTGCACAGGCATTTCTGGCGTCGTAAAATACTTGGTTACGCCTTCAAATGATTCTTCAGCAGTTTTCTGTAATTGTGTTGTCGTCCACATCCTTGCCGTTGGTTGCTGAACCGGGGCTGGTGTCACAGTATTCTGAGTGTTTCTGTCCCGAATCTTGGCCAAAATATGAGCCCATTTTTCTGGGTCTATTTTAGCCTTTGATACACTTGTTTTTCTTCTGCTGCCTAATTGATTTTTCCTTTCTTCTCCTCCTCCTGCTGTTTTCCGAACCATGGTTGGCCTGTGCCACGTGTTCCTCGATGGATTTGTACCTTTTTTGTTTGCGGCCAAACCCGGGATTCGTTTCCTTGATGGGTCCAAGCGACTTACAGGAACTGACACCACATCTCCCGAAGCCTCCTCGTTATCCTCTACGGGGACTTTAATCTGCGTGTTGATCCCCGAGGCGGACTGGGGTCTCGCTGGGAACCTCTTCAAAGGCATAATCGGCCCATTTTGCTTTATTAGAGTGGTTTTCGTAACCAATGTATCCACACCATGTTGATTAATGGCAATGCATTTATAATGACCACTGTCTGATAGCTGAGTTTGTGGGATATGCAGAGTTCCATTTAATAAGACCTGAGCTCTGGAGGAGTTCGCATGGAAGCTTACTATTTTGCTACTTGGTAAAATCCAGTGTACCTCAGGATCAGGGGAACCAAATGTGATGCAAGACAAGGAAACGGGCTTTCCAGCAAATCCTTGAATAGATGAGACATCTTCCCCTGGAGAAGGGCTGGAAGATTCCTGCACTGTCAGGTGGAACGGCAGCACAGCAAAGTCACCCTGGACTTTGGCTATGCAGTAGTAAATCCCAGTGTCTGTATGGCTGACTGCTTTAATGAGAAGCTGACCTTCACTGGATACAGACACCCTGTTGTCAGGACTACTGTATGGGGCTTCCACCTTGGAGCCATCTGGTAGCATCCACTGAATGACCGGATGGCCCGAACTGTGTACGTTGCAGTTCAACTCGCTCTGACTTCCCAGGAGGGCGCTCAATACCTTGCGAGTTGTGTTCTTGGACTCGATCATGACCCACGACCTCCTCTGTCTCTGCGCTAGCTCTACCTCCACCGCCTCTGAGAAGTCTGTTCTCAGGATCAACTTTACAGTCTTTGCTGACGACTGAAGCCTGTTCAGCTGAAGCTCTACAGATGTTTGCATCAGCCATGCTGGTTGGGCCATGATGTTAACTTTAACTCCTGTGTAGTATAGGGCGTCTTTCTCAGAATCCTGTCTATACACATAGGTCGGATGAGGCTCCTTACTAAGCATAATCCCCCGTTGTAAGTGCGCTGGCACATTGCTGTAGTATGCAATTAACCTCCACAGTCTTTCATATTTCCCCCGATCAACGGGGCATTCTATATCCACCGACAAAGTTATGTTAGAGGCTAGCTGGAGAGGGTTCACCTGCTCCCAGCTTATCTTTGTAGACTCCCCATGATCGGCAAGGCCACATTCCAGATCTACCTCATTGCCATGGTCGTCCGACAAGCCCAGGGTGACATTTCCAAATGGTTTACTGAAGTCCTTTGTTGTCAGGACCTCACTCTCAACATCATCAGGCGTGGAAGTCCTCTGGACGGAAGTGATGACGGGGCCACTGCACACCATGTTTGCAACGGTCTGGAGCTCCTTCTTTTGGAGGTGATGAGGAGACGAGCACATAGGACATACCTGGCCACCAGGAAGTGCTTTGTCCTTCTTACACTTCAAAACACCTAAAAATGGAAAAAAAGGAATTAGTTACCTCAACTGTGAGCTCATTTTGGTAAAAATGGGGGGAGATGTTCAAAATCCCCCAAGCATGTCTAAAAGTACATCAGATATATATAATTTGAACACCTAAAAGTCTGCCTTGAGACTTTTTACCATTCTCAATAAATACACTTGAGCAGAACCTGAGCTGCTGAAAGTCTTATTGAATAAATCATGAAAAAACGTCACAACTGCTGCACATTTTTTCAAATGTACTCTGCTCCACAGCACTGGATATCAGCCAGATGCAGCACTTTAGAGGAAACAGTTTATATAGTTGAAACCAACCGCACAGACGGTTTGGAATCAATTTGAAACGTCTTTGAGATGAACTAACATGCGCATATGTGACTTTTTGCAAAGCATGTAATCATGATGTTTTGAATGTGCATGCTACTCATCTTCTTGTCCCTGCTGATTTCACTAGTATCTGCATACAGCTCCTTTAAACTCTAAAATTTTATTTAATTAATTAAAAAAAAACTTCTAAGATATAATAAAACACTTTTTCCCCCCTGTATGATGTAAATAAAGTTTTTTGCAGGGTCATTATCTAACTCCAGAAAGATGCAAGATCATTAAACCATTAAACTTTTGAGCAGCTTGATTTCATTTTACTCTGAGGTTTCATGACAGTAAATCTCTGCTGCATCCTTAAGCTGCAATAAAACATTCTGTAGAAAATGCGCATAAAAGTATGAAATAACCTGGAAAGGTTTTATCCCAGTCAAGGAGCCACCTCATATGGCAATCACATATCCAGGGGTTCCCGTGGAGGTACAGGTTCTCCAGCTGGGGCATGGTGGCCACCAGCTCAGAGGGTAGCGACCTCAGCTCATTGTCTGACAGGTAGAGATGCCTCAAGGTGGACACTTGAAAGTGGCCCATCAGAGTGAAGGTGGTAAAGGTGGCTGGGTGCAGTTGCTGGAGCCGGTTGCCTTCCAGCTGCAGTAGCCGCAGGGAGGTGAGGCCTTGGAAGGCATCTGGGTGGAGGAACTCCAGCTGGTTGTGGTCCAAATGCAGCCTGGCTAAAGACCACAGGCCCTGCAGAGCATGTCTGCCGACCTCTGTCAGCTTGTTGTAGCTCATCTTCAACATCTAAAGAATTGGTCAAGAAGAGCAAAAGTCAACATAATTTCTTTCTTTTTCTCCATGTTCAAGGCACATGTTACTTTTTAATTTAGGTACATTTTTTTTGGTAAATATTCTTTTTCAGATTTTCAGATATTTATTTATTTATTTTTTAAGAAAGACTGTCAGAATTCCTGGACACTGATCCTTGTTATGTACCTGTAGTGATTGAAGGTCCCTGAACACACCATTAGGCAGTGTGTGGATGTCATTTCCATGTATCAACAAAAGTTCCAGCTTCCTTAACTCAGCAAGTGATTTGTCTGAGAGCTTATAAATCCTGTTGAACCTGAAAATACACCAATACAGCCAATCAGCAGCATCATAAACATTGAAGCCAAAATACAAAAACACTGAAAAATGATCAAATGTTTGAAATTTTAGTACTGTCTAAGGACTTTCTGCATTCAAGTAATCCAGACACTCTACTAACCCCAAGTTCATGCGCTTTACGAGTTTGGGTACAGCTGGTGGGACGATGACGAGGGAACGGAAGGTGCAGTGGACTTCAGTGGGCTGGGGGCAGGAGCAGGCCCGAGGACAAGGGGTCGAGGCACCGGGAGACACCAGGATCATCACTGCCAGCACAGCCCGTAGGAGATACATGGTGGAAGAGTCTGGTCTTCAGGGTCAGGAGTCACAACTGTCTGCCTGCCTGAGAGCTGCACAACAAAGTTGTGACAGAGTTTAGACACGGAAACACTAAGGACTTTAAGCAGGACATGGACAAAAAGAAATCTCTATGGGATTTGACTTAAGACTTTTAGAATTTTTGCAATTTTTTTTTACTTTGATCAGAAGTAAAGATGCAGAGTTCAGAGAGAAACGCCAGCAGCAACTTTGCAAACCTGCAAATCCTCTTTACATTCCCATACATGCCTCAGTACAATTTTCAACAACACTTGAGATGCTTGATAATAACCATCCTGTTTATGATTAAAAAGTAATAAGTAATGATCAGTGATTCCAGATTAAGCTCAGAATGCATGGGTCATTCCACCTCCGTCGACGCACGAACATCGAAAGTGGCAAATTACGCACAGCGCGCATCAGAGAGTGCTTCGAAAACACTTGCAAACGTCCCCACAAACTTTGTAATGAATTAAATGCAGGAACTCTTACCTCAGAATCGGGGCACTTTCACTTTGTTTAACTCCTTATAATCCATGTGAGCATCCGACGCAGCCAAAAAAAAAAACAAAAACAAAAACAAAAAAAAAACCCCAAAACAAACCCCCCCCCAAAAACCTCAGTATCGATATTTAAAGAATAAAGAACAAAAACCCGAGAAGAGCAAGCTGGTTTTGTGAGAATCTGCCCAGAGGCTAGGAATAATATATATTTTTTTACTAACATAAAATATTCTGACAGAAAATTGTGCTGTTACTCCGTGATGTCAGTATGCTCCCTGGACCTCTGATGCGCTGCGAGTGAAGGAGCGGCTCCGTGTGCGCGCAGCGGAGGAGCAACAGGAGGAGCCACAGGGAGACTCGAGAAGACTTTCAGGACTAACTCTTGAGTCAGAATACGATACTCCGCAGACAACAACTCGGTGGTGTTGCTGGGATATATTCGATGAGTCATATTGGAAATATGAGAATAACCTCAAACGGTTCCACTCGATCGGAGCTGCAGCTGACAGGGCCGGAACAACTGTGTTTGAGGCCATGAGCTCAGCTACATAAGAGACGTGCAGAGAGAAAGCTGCAGCTGCATTTGATCTGACCTTATTCTGGTCCTTCTTTAAAAAACAACAACCAAAAAAATTGTAAAGTAATAATAAGATATAAGATATACATAAGATAATGTTTGCTAACAGAATGGACTGCAGTTGAAATTTTGTGGCAGAAAATGGAAATACCAGCACAATACTTGGGTAATTGTCCCCAGATTACGTCCTCTGAAAGCACGGCCTTATCAGTGAACTGGAACTCTCTGATTGCTCCAGTTAAACGTCACGCTGCCTTCATCGACACTGACTCACACTGGCAAGTCTAGACACACACTCAGTGGAAACGAAGCCTGATACATGCACCAATGCAGAACAATGGGCCACACGTATAGCCAAGCTCTGCAGTAATATGTCATTTAATATCTGTCTCTCACAGGAACACTGATCCATGAGATCATTTCCTGCTTCAAAAAACAAACAAACAAACAAAAAAAACCCCAACAAAAAACCCAGTTCCTGCCTGAAATCACCCCACCTTGTGCCTGGTACTTGGTAGCTGCTCCGTTCGCGCCGTTTCCGTGATGCTGTTAAACTCTGAGGGAAATGGAGGTCAGAGGTGACCTGGCGAGGGTCGGCAACGGGTCTCACGTTCCAGCTACCGGACCGAGAGCATCCATTCATCACGCTGTCACTAAGAAAACCTGCATCGAACATGCAGGGGAGTGAGGTCGCTGACGCTCTGCCGCCTGCAGCTGCACCTCAGTGAGCGTCGCTATGAATCACGGCAGAGAGCAATAAATATTTTATGTACCCCCAGTGTAATCTCTGCAGACTGCTGGCACGGAAGGTGCTCTGCTGGATTTTGGACACCTGATACTAAACAATAATAATAATTTTGTTCTTTCAAATGTTATTAGGAGCATTGGGATTAGATCTAACAGCATATCGAGTCTTAATTCTAAAAAAAAAAAAAAGATTTTTAGTGCACTGTTTTTTGAATCAGCTTATGTGATGGAATGGCGGAGCATTAAAAGTGCATGGCATCATGGGTAACCTGCACAGCATCTTTTTTTTTTTTAGCACATGATTCCACAGCATATCTCCATAAAGGAGGTCAAACGCTCAACTTTCCTGCTGGCAGGTGATTTGTCTCCTGCTGAAAAATGGTGCCTGATGAAACAGGTATTAAAAAAAGAAACGGCACGCTTCCAAAAATCTGGATGAATCTTACATGAGCCTGCCGCACAGCCGGGAACATTCATCTCGCTAACGTTCCGACTTTTTCAAAAGGGGACTGTTCATGTATAGACAACCTCTCCGTGATAGCAAATGCAGCAGTGGATGGAATAACCCCATTTGACTGGACAAAATCTGTCCTGTGTGATGGTCACTCTGGAAAAAAAAAAAAAAAAAAAAAAAAATGACACAAAGTGGACCCAGCGAGGTGGGACATTGCTGTGTGTGTCTGTGTGTGTGTGTGTGTGTGTGTGTGTACACAGAGGAAGGTTTCAGGGAGGCCTGCTGCCTGTAAACCTTTGTTGTCTGGCCTTGACATTCCTGCCTCTGTGTGCTGAGCAAAGACGCATTAAGACAGTTTTGCCGAGCAGAGGTCCGACGCCGCGGCTGCACACAAATGCGTCGTTTCCTGATCTTGTTACATTTTTTTCCCACGATTTTGAAATCAGCTGCTGCTAAAATAAATTTATGAGAGCGGACTGGAAACATAATAAAGGCTAAAACTAAACAAAAACCAACAAGAGTTTAAAATGATTTGAAAAGAAACCCAGCTCCTTGACAGAGGGAACAACACAGCATGTTGACTAAGGTTAAAGGTGACCACTATTCAATTCCATCCACAGCCTGTTCCCACGGCAACAACTAATGCAGCCATATGGTTAAGGATTTTGTTACCAATCCCAAGATATCACATTTTTACGGAATAATCAACTGTAAATGTGAAAAAGTAAATATGTTAACAGATCTAGGTTGTTCCTGACAATAGAAACAATAACCCCCCCAATTTGAATCAAGATTAAAAAGTTGATTAAACTTTGTAAAAAGATGTTTGTTTTTTTTTGCTGGGCGTTATCATGAGGGTTTTTTTTGTGCTGTACTTCAGTGGTTTATGGCTACGTGGATCGACTTTCAGCGCCACCTCAGAGGTTTCGGGGAAGAAACAAAACACTGAAGAACATCAACTTGCCTGAACTAAGTCTGAGTGTAGCTCTGCCGCACAATCTGAGACAAAATGGCAAATTCCATGATGCAACAGAACCGGTTTACAGCCAGCGGTTCCAGAGCAAATGCAATTATTCTCCCTTTTTTTTTTTTTTCTACAGCTCTGCTCCTGGAACTCTTCATCACTCCTCAGAGGTAGGACTCGGAGAGGGGGAGGCTCGTTAATTGGAATCAGGATGAAGTTTTGCGAGGACTGATGGGGACATTTTCTTTTGAGATTTTTTTTGATTGATATGTACGAATGGCTCCCATATGAGCTCCGGAAGGTAATGAGAATGTATTAAATTCACATTCCACATCCTGAGGTGGCATCACAGACGCACTGCGACGGCTTCTGAGCAGTAAATTGCTGAAATGATGTACGGTGACACCCAGTTCAGCGCTCCAGTCTGTTGACTCTCATTATGTGAATTGCGTGAAGTACTAAATATTAGCAGCCGTCACAAAAGCGCAAAAGTTTTTTGTCCCCCCCAAGGTATACAGGAGCAACATTATGAGAAGAAGGTAAAAAAAAAAAGTTTGATGACTTAACCTCCAATAACTTTGAGATTGAAAATATAATTTAGAATTTTGTAACATTGTCAAAGACAAAATATTGAGAGTTCCACTATTTTTGTGATGCTTTGTCATTTGTAATGTGTTCATAATGGCAGTTTTCAGTGGTTTGATGAAGTTATATATTTCACTAAACAGAGTATTTATCTATCCAGTGTGTCTTGGCTGCTCTGCTGTGGTAGCAAGAACCTCTGGTCCGGGCCAAGAAATAAGTACATCGTTTAGCTTCACATAAACTGTTATTTTTCCCCCATCTGCCTGGGGATTTATGCTAAGATAAATACACCACGACCCTATTTTAGCATTCAAGTACCAGAGGTGACATTAAATGAATGTCATCTTGGAAAAAAAGCTTTTTTTAATTTGCTCTTCTCTTAACTATAACCGCCACAAAAGCTGTGATATATACAAGCTAATGTCTATTATCCTGAATAAAAATGAAAATCTGCAATGAGTTTGCTAATTTTAGCCACATGGCTCTATTAACTGGCTAAAACCCAGAAAATACTCGAACAATTTTCTTGCAGCAATTGGCTGCAAGAAAAGCCACGACTGAGGGACAATCTGAAAACAAGTGAAAGCAAAAAGCATCCATCTAGCTTCCTCTAAATTGCCTCCAAACATGCAGTGGAGACATTTGCAATGCTAAAGCAGCAGACTTTCCCATTTCCGACATTTTCTCTGCATCAAATGATTAAAAAACAAAAAAGGGTCCTTAGAGCTTTCTATCTGTACTTTGCATTATAATGTATTTTCCAAAATCAAATGGATATGGACAAAATTGCTACATTACTGGAAATGATGGGTCCAGTATTTCGTGGCTGAAAATCCAGGCGGAACCAACTTCGGAATAAGGTTTTGGGGGATTTTGGCGCAAAGTTCATGGAGTCAAAAGTGAAAGCAGCTGAGACAAACCAGAAAAACTACACTGGGAAAAACTGAGTGATGATGAACAGGAAGCAAGAGAGCAGGATGACAGCAAAGGAGATATGAAGGTCCACTTGTTTCCAGACCACAAATCATTGAATTACTAAGTAGCGCCTTGGATGTGTTATTCAGCAATGAAGCCAACAGTTTATTCTCTGCATCTATTGTTGTACATGAACAGAAGTTGCTTGGCAAAGTCACTTTTTTTTTTTTTTGGTGGAATGTGGCTGCATCACTTTCACAAAAATCGGTGCAGAGCATCGCTTGTTACATTTCATTTCATTGCCTTTTTTTCTTCTATCTAACTCAGTTATAGTCGTGTTATTATTTCCTGTTGATCACCTGAGAGTCTAGAGAGGGACAAGTTAAAGGGGAATAAAAGAGGCCTTAAGGGTTACCAAAAAAGAATCCGGGTGAGTGTTTCTCTTTATGCAGGCTGTAAATCCTCAGACATATGGCGCTCATATGTGGACAAAGTGTCTTCTGTGTACAATCTGACGATGATCTGCTTTGGAAAACAGCCCCCCCGACTCCCAGACCGGCGCTCGGTCACAACCTGGACATTACGTAAACGCCGAGGGAAGCCTAATGCCCGGAAAGTTTGAATGCGAAATCCCTGACATCTGCGGAAGCGTCCCGGGGGCCGTGCCGTCTGAGGCTGACAAGTCAGCAGAAGGTAAAGGGATTACCTCTTCATCCGTCTTTGCTCCAAACTGTTTTCAGTGAAAGGGGCAAAGCAGGATCCGTCAAGATTTATTCACACGCCCACGCCACTTCAGCTCCGGGGAGTCGAGGCAGAATTCGGGAAAATGGAACAAAGCTTGCATAAATCTCAAGTCATTACAGGGAGAGAGAAAAAAAGAGGCAGCTTTACAACCTGAGGAGAGGAAAAGTTGACTCATTGCTGATGGAAAAACCCTTCAGGGCTCTGCCACCTCTGGACATGGTTTCAGCAGTCAGCTTTTACAACAAAACCGTGCCTGCTTGTCTACCCACAGCGAATTCATATTGCCATCATGCTTTTTTTTTAACCAAATGGGCCCTTTGAAAGAGCGATTTAAAGCTCAGTGAAGACATGTTTACCGATCTTTGGTTTTAAAATAACCTGCCCAATTTAGAAAGTTACAACAGCGACTATTAATTTTGAAGAAATATTACATCACTGGCTCAAAAAATCCACAAGTCAGTGCCTAGATGCTCTATGAAATGACTTAGCGTAGCTTAGTCTCTGGCCTTTGCAGCCATTTATCGATAAATGTGTGGAAATTTTACGCTCCATGAGAGTCAACAGCACGTGACCCTAAATGTCCTTTAGTCCTGCGTCCAACACAGATTTCATTCCATCCCTGCATATTCAGCACCGACTAGCCACCCATCAAAGATTTGGCCTTTTTTGTCTTCAGGTTTTCTTTTTATATTATTTTCTTTTGAGACAACATTCAAACACTGCAGAGAGATGATACCCCTGAAAAAAGGGATACTTTCAGTATCTGCATGAAAAAGAAATATTTCTCTGGGAATGCCAACTGTGATGGCACATTTAAAAATATCTTTATATTCATTCGCTGCAAACCGAGGTCGAAGGAAAGCATCGCCGTCAGAAACGTATTAACTCACAAGGTCTCGCCAGCTGGTGTTCATCGTGTTCACTGAAGATCTTCAATAAACCTTTTAAATGCACAGGCCCTTAAGATGCAAGTTCTGCTCCAGCTCCTCTGTGATTTAGGAAGTCAAGCCCGAGGACGTTGGTGGCAAAGGTGGCGACCTTGTGACCCGTGTCCGATGCTAGGGAGTCGCAAATCTGGGGGTCATCTCCCCTCATGTAGGTTTACTACATGGTTGGGAGCAGATCTGAGCACCATGGCTACCAACATGCCGCTGCTTTGGTTCAAAAATAGCACCCATACTGCAGCCGGGGCGCATTATCTTTACATTCATGTTGCTAAAAAAGCTTCGGTTTAAAACTAGGCCGGCAGACGTCAATCAGCAGCTCAGCGGAAACCAGGCTGAGCCCCCCCCCTCCGTGTACTCACTTTTATAGTCTGCTGGCCTGCAGTCTCACATCAGAGAGTTAACAGACCCCCAGATGCACCCCCGCCACCCCCTCCGCTGCCTTCCCACCCGCGCCCGCAGCGCGGTTTGCTGCGCTCAGAGCAGATGCCTCATGCCGGCTGGCTTCCGGACAGAAACAAATGGACTCGCTTGTGCACAACATCATAAAGCAGAGCAGAACAGCCTTGCAACTGGCTGCCAGGTGTCGCCGTCATTAAAACCCGCGGTACACGCGACTTACGTGCACTTTCAAAGCTTCCAGCACGTTCAGCAAACACTTGCCAGCACGCAGGGAGAAAGACGCTGGCGCGTTGTCAACACACACGTTGCCCCGGAGATCAGGCAGGCAGAATAAACCTGTATTTTCCACTTTAACTGATGACCAGATTATGTTTTCTTCACTCTGATCGCAAGCATGATTAAAACAAATAAACAAATAAAACTTGAGGAAAAGCAGAGCCGAAATGGTGCATCTGTTAGCTGCATTTGACCTGAATGGTCTGAGCAGGCTGGGTTTGATGTACTTTCATTCCTGGGACGGTTGAATCACGATTGACAGGACTGGTTTCAGCCCGGATTGATGGAGGATTTTCGCCTGCAGTTCATTTATCCACCTCTGCTCGCGAAATATTTGGCCTAATTTTTCCTCCCCATTCCTGCGAAAAGGCCAAATATGAGCTAAGAAGTTTTATTCTCAAGTTTGGAGTTTGGAGAACAAAAGCTAAGACCTTGGCTGCGATCGGATCAGATGAAGTCCAACAGATGTGTTGCAGAGGCGTCCTCATGAGGTTTTTCCACAATTAAGGAAACAAGCGTTCGGCTGTAAATGAGTCCCTTGTGTGACATTTCCTGTACACAGCGGTGAGGAGGCCAGAGGGAAACAACACACTAGGCCTTTACTGGAGGATCAAGCCGTTTGGTAACCACCTTCTCTGGAACATGATATTTTATGAATTCTGCGCTGCTTTTGCTGTTTTATTTTTATCCCAGTTGACAACTTGAAATCACACTTCAGAGTTCTCTTTTGCTTGTTGTCATTGAGAAATTGACCTTGTGCTTGGCTGCGTCGGCCACCGGAGTCGGAGAAGAGCCGGTCTCCCTGCTCATATTCCCGGGGAGCATAATTTCCCGCATAAGGCACGTCCGCTCATTCGGTAAATCTCCCCTCCGTCGAGCGTCCCGCTCTTGGTCGAGTCCGCTCCCCTGGGCACGAGCCAGCCTCTGTTTCCTCAGCCGTGGACAGAGAATCCAGCCAGGTCCATTTGTCTCCATCAGCACGGGGCTCTGCTGCGAGAGAATAATGCTCGGTGATCCGGAACAGGATCGGAGTTCTCAAAATAACTAATAGTCTTTCCCGGCGCTGCTAGCCGGTTCAAAAAGCGGCGCGGCGCACGTGTTGATACCCCGCGTTTAGATCAATTACAGCAGAGGTGACAGATTGAGGGGTTTTGCTGAAAGGCAACACTTTGCGGCCGGTGAGCTTTGGCGGTAAAACCGCGTGTCAGGTTGCCAATATCGGCGTTTTCGAAAAAGATACCGGCGATCAGCCGGCGAGGCGTTTTTCTCACGGAAGTGATGATGAAGTGCCAACGCTGACAGCTCCTGTCGGTTCTGGGGAGGAGGCCCATTGTAGTGGTTTACAACCATTGATCCGCTTTGTCAGGGCGGGATCCGGCCTTTTCCCAGTCCTGTCTGATTTAAAGCCTGGAAGGATGGAGAAGATCTCATTCTACACCTGCGATGTCAGGAGGATTTAGGGCTGACTTTAGGGAGCTGCTGACTCGCCTGGTGTTTCACCCATCTGCACAGTCCCTCTCCTCAGGTCCTGGAAGATCCTTCGCTGGTGTTGGGAGGATTTTGCCCCTCCTGAGGACTTCTGGTCCACACGAAGCAGAAGATGTTCCTCTCAGCCGGTTTGCTACCACTTTTCTGAGGAAATTCCACTGAATCACTGTTTGAATGTAGCGTCCTTCAGGCAGGATGCCATGAATCTCCGTGTGTTCCCTTCAAAAAGCCTTGCTCAACAGATCTGAGGACGATAAATAATGACTGGCTGTGAACCAACACATTTATGAGATGTCTTCTGTACTTTGGCTCTTTTTTTTGTCTCTCCAATTTTCCCCCAAACACTGCCACGATGCTGCTTTATTGACCTCTAGACGGTCAGCGTGGCGTGCAACGCCTGTGCGACATGGAGGGAAAAAAATAAATTAAAAAAAGGCAAAGCCTGTAAATCCAATTGCGTTGCACAATTTTATTGTGAAATTACCGTCCAACAAAAAACGCACAACTAGTCGGCACATAGAAGAAGGCTGGCGTTGAGAGAGTCGCTCCTGAGGAGAGAGAAAGATAAAAAAAAAAAAAACCATGTCCAGGAGCTGATGGAAACCATCTGTTCACACCACTTTGTGATGTAGAAATCATCCAAGAAGAGCCTGAGCAGCAGGACCTCATTAGAACACAGTCAAGCTTTGGGAAGAAATAGAAATGTTATTTTTTATTTAATCATCCTCTGCAGAAAAAAGTTGCAGAGATCTGGTGTGTTCCATAAAAAATATAACGAATGACAAAAACAAAACAAAATAAAAAACAGGACTTAGAGACATTGGAGAGGTCTGATCCTGGTGCAGCATCTCTAGGCCTGAACGTGTTATCAGGCCCTCCCCCCACGCCCACCGATCCAGGAAATGGTAGACTCCAACGAGGAAATTTTGTTTTCTAACTCTCATCTGAATAATTGTATACCCGGGATGAGACTTCATCCACTCTAATCCCAGAGCAGTGTAGAGCTTCTAGTTTTGACTTCTCCAAATCGCCCTTTCACGAAAACACGGAAGAACCAATCGGGATTTGGGAAGAACCATTCTTGTGGTACAGTGTCTGGGATCGAACCAAAATCCTTTGTATCTCTGAGGCGTCCCCGCTACCGCCTGATGAGTGGGAAAGAGAGGTTCAGCGGTTTTTAAAGCTCATTTTAAAAGCTTAACTTAAAATTAGCAGCGACTAGAGCGCAGGAACTCACCCGGTATACTGATGACAGCGGCATGGACATGAAATAAAACATATCCAGGTCGCAAATCAGGTCAAAACTGCTTACCAGGATGCAATTCTCCACAAATATCATAAACTCACATCTGCGCCATTGTAAGAGATGGATGTTTGGCCTCTGGACGTGGTAATCAGTGATAAGTCTGTGATTGATGGACAGCAGATGCGTTCCTGAGAGGCCCAAAGCCAAACACGAACTAATGTTGCTGAGCTGCATGGCTAACCGCCCACAAAACACAGACTATTTTAGATCAGTACAGCTTTATTTTTTTTAATTGTTTCGTTATTTGTTAGATGCTAAACTCAAACCCCGACTGAGAGAAATCCCGAGCAGCTGTGAATCGACCAAAGCCGACTGTTTGAAGTGCCTGAGCTGAGCCGGCTTTTCCTTTTGACCGCAAAGGTGGAGTGTTAATTTGAGGTTAAAGGATATTTTAAAACTCATTAAAAAAACACCTCCAGACCATGCTACGTGAGGAAATGTAGGTTTTTTCCCCCCCACACCCTGTCACTGCAAATCAGAACTATTTGAAAGCAAGAATAATCCTTATTAGCACACAGCAGACGAGACGTTACGAGATTCGTAACCATGACAACCTAAGGGTTCTCAACCTAAGGCGGTTATGATCATTACATTGTGTTCGACGAGGACGCGCTTCCGCGGCGCGGGAGGTCGTCGGTGGAACGCGTCCTCTCTGCGCCGAGGTCGTGGGGTTAATACGCGAACAAGCCCGTTCGAGCAGCCGAGAAAGATCTCGGAGGAGGAGGAATAGGAGGAGGAGGAGGAGGAGGAAGAGACGGCAGAGACGGCTGATATGAGAATCGATCAGCCAAAGAGGGATAAAAGAGCGGGAACACATTCCACAGCACCCGGGGAGCCGGAGCAGCACGACATGTTTGTGCTGTGGAAATGGTTTCTTTTTAATTATTTTTTTTATTTTTTGGGAGGTTTGACCTATTTTAGATAGGGGAAGACGGCGTGTTTTCATCTCCAGAGAAATCGAGGACAGAGCAGAGAATATGTAACAACAGAAACCCTCAGAGAGTTGGCAGAAAGAAACTTTTTATGGTGATTTCTGGATCATAACATTCTTTAATCTGAATTTACTTCTGGCGGCTGAGAATACAGTCCAGCCAGATTCTAGGATATAGAATATCCTGTACTCAAGGATTCATGTGATAAACCGGGAAGAAGATTCTTTCATTTTTAAACGTTACAACTTCTGATGAGGGGGTGGTAAAGGGACGTGTGACTGAAGGGTGTCGGCGGCGATTACCTTCCTCTCTGGTCAGCGTGAGCCACGCTTTGTTGAAACAGCCCCTTCCCTCAAATTAAAGGGGATTAGCGCAGCCCCATCAGGGGGTCCCTGTTGTGTTTGCTGGGTGCTGACAGCCACTATTTAGCAAAGCGCTAAAAAGCTCTCAGCTAACCCGGGGGCAAAATTCAGGACATTTTCCATTAGACGGAATACAAGACCAGACTAGCTGAAGCAGGAAGTGGTCCTGATGAAACAGATTAAAGCTTTAGATAAAGCCAGCTTTTAATAGTCCTGTGTGTTGTTGTTTTTGTTTTGTTTTTTAACTTGATTACTCTCAGGAGGGCCCGAGAATCAGGCGGAACGATCTGAGATGACCTCAGTGCTGATCTGTTATTAGTGACATCACAGGGAATGTTGACACGCAGACCTGGTTGTTTAGCCGGGTGGAGGCCGGTATACGCCAGACCGCACCGTCACGAGAAACACACGCACCCGTGCAAAAACGCATTCAAGAGTCTTCACATTCCGTACTAAGGAGACACAAAAGCCCACAAAGAAGGCTGGAATTGAACCCAGAGCCTCACTGCCGCAGGGCTAACCCCGGTACCACCGTGCCACCCATTCCCAACTCTAAATATGCTTCGAATTAAACTTTAAAACACTTACTAGTCATAAGGCCACAAACCTGATTACTGAGGCAGCATGAAAATGCTTCCTAGGCTCCGACCTTTGGCATTTCCTGCCTGCAGGCCTTGTGGGAAAGCGTCTCCGTGTGTCGCGCTGTCACCAAATTCACCTTGAGATGCCCTCGTAAGGGTTTCATTAGAGCTCCGTATGTCATCATCTGGAGCGAGACTCCAGACCAAAAATGACTCACTTTTCCTCTGTAAACATGGCAGACCCCGGCTGTGGAGCCCGACACACCTTCCTCTAGGCAGCGGAGGAAATGAAATCGGCTGCGATCCGCGCAAAAAACCCCCCAAAAACCCACGTCCAGCGGCGATGAAAGGCAGCTGACGACAGCTCTGTGGAAAACACATGGGAACAGTCAGAGAAGCGCCAGGCCAGGGGTTTTCCTCGTGCGCGGCGGAGAGCCGAGGAACACCTGGCGCTGCCGTCGTGGAGGTGATCACGCGCTCTTAAGACCGACCAGGCGCGATCCTGATGATGTGAAGATGAGGTCAGGCTGCAGCCCAGACGGCGTCTTCAACTTCGGCCGGGCCAAATGTGCCCGGTTGATGATTGCTCACCATTTCCCATCTCCCACAGGCACCCCCTCCCCCGCCCTGCGGTTGGATTAAAAATGAGGTGTTTGTGCAGTCAACTTGTGCTTAGTCAGCTTAAAAAAGAAGCAGTGACTCAGTCTTGTTGAAGGTATGACTGCGTTTGTCTGGCCAATAGGCCCCAACAGTGATTTCAAGACGACTGAATGAAAGAAGAAGTGGATGTTTTTCAGGCTTATTCCTGTTTGATTCAACCCTAAGATGAGCACTTTCCATTTAGGGATTCTTTGTCAGTGTAGCAGGAGAGCTCTGTTACTTTAAAAATGCACTTCTTTCGATATTTGCCTGCTTTTGTCCGGAACCACAGCAGATAAACAGTCTGACGGAGCACGCCTGCAGACATCTGAACAAACAGAATCTGGACCGAATCCCGAGCTGCCAGGAGTGATATATTTTCCAACAAAAACCTGACATCTAATTTCTCAAATGTCACATTTCCAATTTTATTCATACGAACGCTTTTTTTTTTTTTTTTTTTTTT
>BJFM01003263.1:10767-22751 GCA_016586285.1 Arothron firmamentum | reverse complement strand
TTGAAGGAGGTTATTTTCACTCTCCCGCTTGTTCTACTGTATGGAAAATATCAGACATTTTACAGAACCAGCGTACATGACCCCAGACACCATGAGTTATTTAATGAAATGTACCCATGCCATTAAATAATAATCGAATATGAAGGTGGGTTTGTTATCAGCCATCTGTCTGAGTGTCTGGTGAACAGAGACCCATTATACTAAAAACCAACCACGGTGGGACTAAAGTAGCCTATATTAGGTAATAAAATCTTACAGTTTAAACTCATTACAAAGAAAAACAGCCAAGGCCTGTTGATTAGGTATCAACAATTACAAATGGGGTGACTATTCCCAAGAAAGTAATAAAGTGTGTATAATGCAACAGTTTTACATATAAAAATGCAAAGCCCTACCATCTGTTTACTATGTTTACATCTTCACACACACACTGTAAGTAAAATGAGACTTCGTTGTCAGAGAAAATGCTAATAGGAAAAGCAATATGCCAGTGTGTACTTTAACGTTATCTGGGGTGTGTGACTGAATGCAGCAGCAATAGATCTCAGAATTGACATGCTGGCCGCTGGCTGTTGAACAGTACATAAAGGAGACTTGAGAGCTTAAAGAATAGCAGGTAGCCTACAGTAAAATACTTGCTTCATTCTGGCTGAAAAAAAAAAAAAAAAAAGCATAATGTTCTCTGCATCAACCTTAAAGTCATCTGATGAAGAGCACTCAGCCCAGTGCCAGATTGCCATTGTCACTATTGCCACCTGGGTAATGACCTCTTTTGGGCAGTTGCCATAGCAACAGTAATTTAAATGGAAATGAAGTCAGCCTTGGTGGAGAGTAACAAGGCTATTAATACAGGTATAGGCTAAGGAGGAAGAGTTGTGGCCTGAGCAAAAGAAGACACATGTTGCTGTTCGTGGTGCGATGTGTCGTCATTTCACTGTCAGCATGTTGGTGACCAGGTTGGCCAGCGGGGGGCACTGTGGCAGCATCAGGACGCCAGGGCTGGGACCATGCTCCATCATGGGCTGAGCAGGAAAAAGTGCAAGAGGGCTCTGGCAATGAGGCAGTCATCTTCCTATCCCCGGCAATTCTGCTGCCCAACATTTATATAAGTGACTCAGCTGCACATCAGAGAGGTATCTCCTCCCCATTTGTTTGGCTCTCAGTCCGGTGGAAAACATAATCTTACTCCATTACCTTTACATGGCAGTGGGGTTACACAGCCACAAGGGAAAAAAGAAAAAATGCTGTAGTAAGTGTGACACACAGCCATCGCTTCTACTCTGTGGGGCAGTTTTTCCTTTCTGGAGGTCAATGGTAGGCCATTTTTACTTTATATCTGATGCAGACCAGAAGAAATCAATAGGGGAAGTCTGGCTTTCAATGGGACCACAAGGAGTTTTTCCTCATATGAAAATATTTTCTCAAGGACACAAACAAGATACGTGATGGATGGATTTTTCCTCATTTCTATACTTTTATTTTCTGTGCAATAAGAGGTCTACTTCACTGAGTATGGCTGAATATCATGCGGTGAGTTGATGGGTCATACTCATTCAAAACATATGGATTATTAATCACTCCAAATATGACATCTTTATAGGCAAGATGTCCAATCAGGTCTGAGGTTTTAAGAATGCAAGTAAATTCAAATGAAAAAGGACATATTGTGTATTTTTCTATTTCATTTAGCCCATCACTTAAGTGTTTATGCTGCTAACTCAGGCATATTCTTTCAGAAATCACAGGCTTTCTAAGATTTTAATTTTGTAATCTTAATTCTAAACAAGAACCTTCAAAAATAAACACAGCCTACCGATGAAACATTCAGTAAGCTCAAGTGGAGGGTGTGGGGGGAAAAAAAAAAGAAAAAAAAAGCAGAGTGCTGACAATATTCCTTTCCATTGGCAATCAAACCAACATCACACACCAGGAGTCGAGAGCACAACATCCTCAACCATAAATAACCATACACTGCAGGAAGCACTGAACGTCAAGGGAAGAGCGCCGATGCATACAAAAGCCTAATTTCTTAACAAAGAAAAGCCGAAAAGTCCCTTTTGGCCCGACCTCTCAGCTGTTACGAGGCAGAATATCTGAATAGAACATGCTGGTTATTCACACATTAGTGTAATGTCTAAATAAATTTTGTCAGGAAATGTTATGGCAGCAGGCTAATGAGGTCCAGCCTTGTTAGTTAAAACAAAATGCTGCCATGAAAATCTTTCTGCCAACTGCATAACCACATAGTTCGATAGTTTGACAAGTGAAAATGCAGGGCAGAATATGCTCACCATTCCCTATAAACAAACATGCTACCACTCACCAATGAAGTACAAAAAGATCTCTTATACTGTCACATCGAAAGGTAGAATATCAACACCTCGGGTATAACTGCCCACCTTTTTTCAGCCAGGCTCGTTAAGAATCTTGGCACCTTTCTGACCTCATACAGCCCAATCAATGACCATCTTTAATGGTCTTGATAAACAGCAACTCATCAGCATTAAGGCAGAGCTACGGTGGATTCATTAAATCTGTCTCATCCTGTATGACTGGGATACAAGTTAGCTTAATGACACAACCATATTTCAGTCTATAAATAGTGTAAAATTAGTTAGCTTTAGACAAGTGTAGCTAATGTTTATATTCCTCACAGCACTGCTAAATGCTCTGTGTTGAGATGTTGCCGATCGATATTGATTTCAGCAATTGATTATACCTGTCAGAAAGCTTCTTGGCGAATCCAAAATCGGTCAAGCGGATGTGTCCTTCACTGTCTAATAGGATGTTCTCTGGCTTCAGATCGCGGTAGACGATTTCTTTGGAGTGGAGGTACTCTATTGCGCACACGATCTCAGAGGTATAGAACAGGCCCGTGGCGTTGCTGAAGCGTCCGCGGCTGCGCAGGTAGCTGAAGAGCTCGCCGCCTGGGACGAAGTCCATCAGCATGTACAGGAAGCGCTCATCGTGGTGGGTCCAAAATCTGAGAAGTCATAGCAAACAAACAAACAAAAAAAAAGGGATTTAACCACTCAAGCATTTTAAGAATGTCACTCCACAAACCGACGTGTCCATTTGGAGCGCAAGTGTGACAGGACTATAGTGTCTGTCAAGCTGAGAAAATAGCACAAAATCAATGCTTGCATCAATCTCAGACTCTTTTGTCCCCCAGTGTGGTTAAGAGCAGGGTGCGACAGCTACATCAGCTGGGGAGCTTTTCACGGGCATAAAAACGAGAGCGCTGTCACTGATGAAGATGGAGGAGGCTCTTCCTTTTTCCATAAGTGTTGGCCGCTGGCCACAGAGATGATTATTGACTTGTTCCTGCACTGTAGCTTTATTTCCAAACTTCTATCTCAAGACTTTCCTCTTTTTTCAATAAAACCCCGAACAACAATGATAGTTTTGAAAAATAACATTTCGTCTACAACCACTGAGTCGACATACAGATGTGCTTTCAGTTAGCAATGTGTGTGTATTCACAAAGATGAAATGCTTCTCTTTGTTTCTGCCGATGTAAATTGATGCAGAAATCGTCCAGCCAGCGGGTCGATAGGTCTCAGCATGTTTCTGCGCCCACCATCTCAGACGGATCAAAAACCTGGCTTATGGGCTCGATTACAGTTTGTGCTTCTGCAGATTCTGTTTTCAGAATCTGAAAACAGCAAAATCTGAACGACAGCAGCTCTCTGGATCACGATTGTGTGGGTGGGGGGGTGGGGTGGTCACTCACAGTCGGATAATGAAGGGGTGGGTCACCTCCGTCAGCACCTCCTTCTCGTTGTGGACGTGTTGCTCCTGTTTCAGCCGGATCACGTCAGGGATTTTCATCTGTTTTAGGGCGTAGAAAGTGCGTGTCTTCTTGTCCTTCACTAGGAAGACTCGGCCAAAGGTTCCGGTTCCTGAAGTGGGTGAGACAGGGGAGAGTCAGGGTGGAAGGAATCCAGAGCAAATGATGAGCAAGTGATTGGAATTACGCAGGAATTCCTGCATCCAGACAAAGGTCGTTGCCTTAAACCCTTCCAAACATAAAGAACTGAATGTGTAAAGTGAAACACTTTAATATCGGCAGATTTAATTTATCTTAACATTTATTTATTGTCAATTTAAATATATTTAACTGCTTGGAGGCCCCATAAGCTAGCTACATATGAAGAGCAGCACAGGGCTGTAGAAAGATAACCAGAACACTGATATCTTTTATCTGGTCCTGTGCTAAAAGATGGGACTTGGATTCCTTCTGGACAACATTGGGAAAGGTGTGGTGAGCGTGTAGACAGTTCCCAAAAGGCACAGGCACTGATGCATTTCCCGTTCCTTCAATTTCCCCAGTATCAGTCCAATGAATTATCCATAGATGATGTATTAGTACATTAATAACAATTTCTATCTGTGGTCACTGTCAATCAACTAGTCCTGTGTAGAGGTTTACAGAGCATTGAGTATTAAATTAATGAATAATTGCATATAATCAGCATAATTATAGTATAATTATAGACAGTACATGGATAAAAGCTGCAGCTTTGTTCTCTTGAAGTTCATTGCCTGGAAATAAAAAGTGCTGCACTCAGTTTCGTTTATTCTGCGCTTTTTTGGGGGCCAATAATCCCGTTTATAGCTGCTGAAATCCTTTTATTGGACAGATCTGCAGACTCCACCGTTCTCTACTTTTCTGCTTCGTAACCCCTTCTCGTCCCTTTGCACATGAAAGAAATGCTGTGGGTGTTTTTAAGTGCATCCACTTTTATTAAACCAGGAGCAGAGTGAGTACATGTAGCTGTATTATTGGATTATTTTCTCCAATTGTTAAACCCACAGAGACAACTCCTTTATCATCTCGGAGCAGCAGATCACTGGGGATTCTCAGATTCTAAGAAGTTTTGTCTCTGTAGGAATCATCCAGTGGAACACATGCTTAAATATTTAAAGGCAGATTAAAGCTAATGAAAAATGTTCTGCTTTTCTAAGACAATCGTTGATATATTTTCCAGACACAGCTGAGATCTATTAGTTTTTTTCCCTCCCAGATGGTCAGATTAAGCTTTTAAAATGTTAACGCATTTTCATAAATATTTAGATTTGGAGTGTATTTTGGGTGACCAAACATTGCCGCAGGCTTCTAAGTAACATTTACATCTCCTTAAGTTTCAGCAAATGATGAGCCAGAAAAAGGAAGAGACAGAACAGAAGATTTATTTCTGAGGCAGGGTGGCTTCATTCTCTGACCTCACACTACCCTGAGCCCGATGCTGTTGGTTCCTTCACACAGATGAGAAGCTTTTAGCATTTGGGTACTCCTGTCCTGATGGGCGTAGCCATGACTGCGGACCACTGCAGCCAGCTGTTCAGTTACAAGTATACAAGCGTGCTTGCATATGAATAGAAATCAATATGTATAAATAGATATAGTTCTAAGGTTACCCTCATAAAGCCAGGAAAGGCTAGAGCCACTTTACAGCAACCATAAATGTGAAAAAGATCAGTAGTAAAACGTGTTCATTTATTAAAGCAATAAAGGTTTACTAGGCAGTATATTGCTGCATGAGATGACAACAAACCACAGTGCAGAAATGTCACAACAAATGCTACAAACTACAGCATGCTTACATGCAAAAAGACTGTCAACTTTTTGGAAGTAAATAAGGCATGTGATGGAAACACAGGTTGTCTTACTGAGTGGCTTTTTGCAGGTAAAAATCGTCCATGACATATATGTCCAAAAAAATCATACCATATTAGATAAGTATAGGCGTTTTCCCCACATTTCCCTGTCCTTTTAGAAACAAACTAGCAGTACTGCTAATGGATTGCCTTTTATAATTACCGTATAATGGATAGTATTTGTTTTTTTCAAATTGACAGTAGCAGTGAGACACATCTCTGATTTGGCATATCTGTAAAGATATCTGTACAGCACTGGTAAAAATTGCAGATATTTCTGCAATGTGCTTCTTTCAAAGAGCACTTGACCTTCTCAGACATGAACGGACAAAAGAAACCCCTATACATTTCCACAATATCTGGAAGAAGGCATATCATGAAGACAGGAACAACAGGCCAATACAACAGCAGTACACATTCGGTACGCACAAATACTTCTTCATGTGTCTAAGAAAGAAGACGACACGCCTGCTGAACAAAAGTTAACTTTTAACTAGTACTGCACAACACATCATTCAATCAAACCCTGCGTTCAAACAGCAGATGCACCCAGGTACAAGTATAACTGGTGATCGAACCAAGAGGTTCAACACAATAAAAATAAAGTACAACATTCACAGGTAATACAAATGAAGGGTTAGGGAAGAGTTCCATAGTTTTGCAGAGGCGTCGCAACAATTCAATTTTAACATTTCACAAACCTTTTCTTTTAGCTTTGATAACTTATTAATAAAGTATTCAAGCCAGTGTGAGAGATCAGGTTAAAGCTGCATATCTTACTCTACGGTATGAGACAGACTGCTGTGTCACAGTTACAAATAACTGAATTTAATGATTTACTTGGCAAACAGCCAACCAGGGAGCACAACTCTCTTCTGCAGAAAGATTAGGAATCATGCATCTGAAAAGAATAGTCCAAAACCCAGCGTGCTGGTTTTCTACACCATGTTTGGCCGTAATATAACACCTTGCTGCTAAACAGCTACCCTGACTGCAAGAAGGCCTGCATGATGCGAGTGCTGAACAGACACTTAAGGGAGGACAGAGCGCGCGCGCGCACACACACACACACACACACACACACCCCCTACTTCTTTTTACAGACCCGCTGATGTCGTAAATAGCAAGGCTGTCGCTTTGGTATGTTCTGCCTGAGTCATTATCAGAAACCAAGCAGGGACAAGTGGACCTAAGCTGGAAATGACCAGCTCGGGTCAGATACTGCAGTGTCCTGTGGCTGATGTTTCCTGAAACTGGGTCACCGCCCCTCCTCCCCTCTCCTTTCCTCTTCCACCTGCTGTATTCTGGTGCTTAGTAAAATAAATGCACTGCACATGTCCTAACGCTCAGATTGCACCGCAGAGGGCAAGTTTTATAAGCGACAAAACCACTTCAGCCGACAAATCCCTAAATATGATGTTGGGAATAGGGATGTTGTTGAATTCATTTGCTCTGAGGGGAATTGGGATCCTGCCCAGCTCATATAGACTCCCCGAAGCATGTGACCAGGCCAGATAAATTCTAATGGAGCAAGAGTTTCCTCACGATGTCAATGACAATTAAACAACAGCAGGCCGATAAAGAGCTTTACTTGATTTGTTTTAGGCGGCAAATCCTCTCATCAACAAAATGTCTCAGGAAATTGGATTTTTATGCAGAGCTCATAAGCTGGAAGCTTTTCCCCAGTAGCACAGTATGAATGTTGTTCCCTGCTGCACACGTCTATGATGGCCTTTAAGCGCTCCCGCTTTGCTGTCTGCATGCATCATAATGCATCTAATGGTTCTGTATGTTATGCATAGAAGAGAAGCATGGCACGAGAATGTCATATATAATGTCACCAATGATGTCGCATCTGCCGGCAAAACAATATTCTAATGATGGATTAAAAAGGTTTGTTAGATGATACAGGCACTTCATTATGTAAAGTTTTGATATTATTTACAGCACCATCTGGCCTTTTATGATCCATCTGCTACACTGCGGCAAGTCAGCAATACAGCACTGGTGATGTAGAGGTCCGATCTGTTAGTGGACTAGTAAATATTTCCCAAATTTCTAATTCTACTTATACAGAAGGGTCTGAAATCGAGACTCACAGGTAAATCTAAACTGCCCATCTCTAATTAGTTTTAGCCTATATCCTTTACGACTAGAATTTTCAACAGAGTTCTTAAAATTTATCTCCGCCAAGAGAATCTTATTTGCATTCAGGTGATGTCAGAGCAAAACAAGTCCTAATAATAACAAGAGTAAGCTCTACAGATGTATTTTGTTTGACAAATTTTCAAGATGGACCAAACAGCATGAACAAAATGTAACACAAAAATGACCCTCTCGCCGCAACATAGGCATGATTCATACTTTGGACGCAGCAAAGATTAATCATATGTCAATACTCAGCGGTTGAGAAAATGGAGGACAGTGAGACTTAGGGACTCTTGAAGGAATTCTAAGGGATCCTAGCTTGTGAAAAAGGTCATGGTCACAGCTGTCTGATCAGAGATTTCATGAGAGTCCCAACATCTTCATTTCTTTCTACTGTATAAAGACGGTAATGAAATATAATTTATGCCAAATAATATGACCTGTCTGACCGTATAAAATATGGTCAGATCAAGAGTTTCCACACAGTATGTGGGTGTGACAGCTGATAAACTGATAATGATCAATAAAACATAAATGAGTAAAGGAAAACACTAACAGAATATCTTGTCATGAGTTCCGATGTTTTTGTTCCTGGTGCAGGACAAATGAGTTATTTGGAAGTATGAGAATGAGCCTACTTATCTCCCAACTCATGTCAAATGTTTCTATATTCATCATGATGACCTATTTTATAATCCGCTTTACACATTTATCTGATTGCTTTGCGAAAAGAATGTATATACATTAATTAAAGCAAAAAAAAAAAGCTCCACAATAAGAAATAATAATCACCACTTTTACTAAAATTAGAAAAGCAATCAGCTCAATTCTCCACATATTGTGAGTTTGACCTTTGATCTTGGGAAGATCAAGGGTCAAAGTCCCTCCAGAATCTACATCATTGCTAAAGTTTAATGATCTGTTCCCTGTCTCATTATCTACATTTCCTGGTATTTTCATTAAAATCTGTTAACAACTTTCACACAGACAGATGAATGCCATCTATCGCATAACCTCCTGCAGTAATTACTCAATCACAGTTAAACACTGACCTTGTTCTATTGTAATAATCTAATTAAGCAGTTTGTTTCAGAGATATAATGTGTTCATTGTGATTATTTACCAGAGAACTGAAAATGTGACTATCGTCATTCTCTTGAAGATAGACTAGAATAGAATAGCATGCTTTTATTGTCATTGTGTGGTACAACGAAATTGTGGAACAAACAATCAGTGCAAAATGGCAGAAGTAGTGCAGATGGCTGCCTAGATGTGACTATTGATGAGATTTACTAGAAGAAAAAACTTCTACAGCTTGTCAGAACTTGCTCCAGTGAGTGCCTCACCGACTGTGGCGATGGTGTCCAGGTCATCAAGACTGTATATCCGGACGTTTGGTGATGGTGATGTTTCTTCAGCCGAACTACCGGCACTGCTTTTATTCTCTTTCACGGCGTTTGTCTCCATGTTGACTCCCACTTTTGCTTTCGAGGAAGCCATAATTAAGATTATTTTCAGGACCAGTTTGTTATTTTGGTTTACAAATATCCAGTGGGACGCAAGCAGAGTTTATAACAGATTTCATTTCTGGCCACGGTGAGTTAACGTCAGTCCATCTTCTTTGTTCAGCTTTGTTAGCGCACTTTGGGTTTAGATACTTTTACACTGGAAAATTACAGACTATAGGGTATTTGCGTTTACTCACTCCCGTTGATTCAACTTTAGATTAGGCAAAAAAAAAAAAAAAAAGCTATAAGGAAGACAAAGAAAGCCAATGACAGGTGCACTGCACTGGCACGTAACACTACCGACTAGTTAGCGGCTAGCACTCTCCAGTGAGCTAACGCCGAGAAACATTGAATAAACTTTGTATTATTCCACTCATGATATAGCGTTCAAGTTCGTAACAATCCCGACAAACCCTACGGCACTTCTGATCAAAGATTTGCAGTTTCCATCATTATTTACTTAACAACCACAGACCTCACCCCACAGCTCTTCCCTGTCCACATCAACCAGGAAGACATCACGCTGCGTCACTGCCCACACAACATCCGGTCACACTTTTCACAATAATGAAATATAACTGGTTGATTTCGGTTAGCTTTAAAAAAGAGTATTTTTGTGTTATTATTCGAGCATTAGATTAAAAATAAACTAAAACGAAAACGTTCTTCATTGAACGTAAATCAAAAGGTTTGTTTTTTTTAATTTACAACTTTAATTCCCGATACATTTCTAAGCTTCCGGTGTATCTTTATCTGACTGCGATAAAATTGATGCACCTGGAAAAACAAATGGTCTACGTGTTGACGATATGAAGCCAATGAAATTAGAGCGACGCTGTGGTTCCAACCAATAACATGTGAAATGAATCGAAAATGGGAGTCAAATCATAGGAAGACCTGTTTTGTCTGATTGGTTTTTATTGAATTTGAAAGCAACATTGTGTGTATATCTTTTGATAAGGAACTGCATGTTTAAATGCATGAACTGATATCTCTGACAAATGTTTTACCAAAATAAATTGAATAGAATCGAATGGTTAATGTAAATCACATAAACTAAAATTGAACAACTAAACTCAATTCCCCTTTTTTTTCACCTAATAGCAAACTCATCTCAGACACAGATTCCACCTATGGGGCAGTATTTCAGGCGATAGCAGCACAAGTTGCAAGGTTTGCTTTGATTCTAATAGGTTCTGTGGAGCGCCCGATGATAAATCAAATGTCTTAAAATGCTTCCCATGTCTGTGTATGCTAAAAATGGAAACAGGGTTAAAGTTGACTGGGGACAAAAAAAGAAACTCAAGACAACATTTAGGCAGCTGTCCTCAGTGCTAACTATTCCCTGTTTTGCATATGTTTTCGGTATTGCAGTTGTGCTCACTTTCACTTTTTCAGCATTTTTTCGTATCTGGATCCGTGCAACTAATTACTTTAGTTGAAAATTCTTATTTTACATATTGTTATGTTAAATAATTTCTTGACAGGTAAGTGTTTATTCAATTTAGTTCAAATTTATTTATAAAGCATCTGTTACCATCAAGATTGCATCTAGACAGAAAAGCCCAAAACCTGACCCACAGTCAAGCAACAGTGACAAGGTGTCTCATATAACACTTCAGTGTGCAAGAATACATGCTCACGATGTCTTGTAATGTGTAAGGCTCTGTTCAGAGTCAATGAACAACCATACATTTACAATAAGTAAATATGCACAATATATTACAAATTATTATGGAGGTTGGAAGAGATTGATGTATATATTACTAATTTAAAAAATTTAAATTCTCTACTGGTTAAAACAATATTAGTTGCAAATTTATTGGGGTGGATCCAAAAAAGAGCAAAATAAAAAAAAAAAAGAAATACAACTGTACACAAATTATTTCATCAATAATAAATTGAATCCTTTTGACTGAGCCCATTCTGCTTGTTTGCATATGTAAAAATATCATTTCCATTTCCTGATTTGCAAAACTAGATATTTCCTAGCTTTAAAGATCTATATAAACTGTATATATGTTTTTTTTGTTTGTTTTTTTTCGGTGCAAAACAGAATGGCTGCTATTTGTATTCGTGCTGCAACCTGTCTGGGCTGTGAACGGAATAGAGATGTGTTGGATTTAGAAAGTGGAGTTCTTATATTTGCTTCTGCATCCACAAACTGTGAAACTATTTGGTTGCCGACCATGATTCAACTCCAGCTCCTCTGAAGTTGTCCGTCATGCATTGGGAAAAGAATAAAGGGCTTTAGGGGGATTTTAAACTGTGAGATAAATTTGTGGGAAGCTCTTCTGATTCACCTGCTTTAGACAGACTTTGAGTAATTGTCGTCGTAAAAAAAATATAATTTTATTATTCATGAGAAAATGTCTGCACATATACTTAAAAAAAACTCATTTAAAATACTTTTGGAAAAAGTCTATGAGGACCGACAAATTATTTTTTAAGCACTGTTGCCAAGCGTTCAGAAACAAAATGACATAAAATGCAGTCAGTTATTCCACAAATCCAATCCAAAAAAAAAAAAAAGGCAATTAGAAATTAACACATATACATTTTTATTGTCAATATTGCTGGTAATTTTGTGTTTTTAATTTTAAAAGAAAAACACATCACACACATCACAACATTTACTGCCAATATATATATATATATATATATATA
>BJFM01003259.1:0-11145 GCA_016586285.1 Arothron firmamentum | reverse complement strand
GGACCAGGTGGCCTTAAGGCTCCGCCTCCTGCTGGACCAGGTGGCCCTAAAGCTCTGCCTCCTGCTGGACCAGGTGGCCTTACAGCTCCGCCTCCTGCTGGACCAGGTGGCCTTAAGGCTCCGCCTCCTGTTGGCCCATCCAGGCCCTCAGGAGTTGAAAGTTCTGCTGCATCTGCTGGTCTGAGGATGATGAACAGGAACTTCAGTCTGTCTGATCATCAGAGAAGAATCCAGAAAATGTTGTTCTAAACATGAAAAAAAATCCACCTTTATTCTAAAACCTTGAAATGTTTTCACCTGCGGGCTCAGACATGAACTCTGATCAACAACTTGAACACCTGAACCTCAGCAGCTGCCACAGCAGCTCCTGCCTGTCACAACAGCTGTCTGGGGAAAAAAAGAAGAAAAAAAGTCATCTAAAATTGAAATTCGCAAACTCGACGACGAGACGATCCAGGAACGCAACGCAAGTTTGGGTTTGGTTGTTGGTTTTTGTTGGTTTGTTTTGTTTCAGGCCTTTTGGTTTTTGTTGGTTTGTTTCAGAGTTTTTGTTGGTTTGTTTCAGGCTTTTAGGTTGTTGTTTGTTTGTTTGTGTAGTTGTGCTGGACAGACACACACAGAAACCGGCTGAGTGACACACACCTGCAGCTCCGTCCGAGCTGGGACTTGAACCCGGGACTCCAGGTTGGGAGTCGCTGTCTTTGACCACCGAACCATCTTCAGCGCTGAGAGCAGGAGGAGGAGGAGCGGAGCACCTCCACCTGCACCAGCTGACCTGAGGCAGGACGTGATGAGGTCAGGTGACCTGTGACAGGAAGTGACGAGGTCAGGTGACCTGTGACAGGAAGTGATGTTATAGTTGTTGTTTTTTTAACTTTATTGAACATTATGAAAATACAAACTCTCACTGAGGATAATGAACACAGATCAAATCAAACACAGCATATATATGTGAAGGAAAAAAGAATAGAACAACAACGGGGATTCTGTAAGAAAAACAAAACCAAGTATAGTAAAGATTGAAGGTGCATGAATTAAAACATAATTAAGACACTTAAATACACATAAAGGGGCAAAAGGGCAGGTATTTTTAAAACTAAAATAGTGGATAGCGAGCAATGTCGAAACATTTAAACAATGTTATGGTTGACCATCAGGGTTTTCAGCCCAGTTTTACTGTTTTGCAAGAACTGCCAGATGTTGATCTTTATTTAGAACAGAATAGAAATACTTGACTCATCCCAGACCTGAGAAATTCACTTGTTCCAGCAGCATCGTCGCCATAATCACAATAATACTGATAGCATGATCATGTGCAACATGGAGATGTGCAACTTGTGGCATTTGTACCCTTCTATCTATCTATCTATCTATCTATCTATCTATCTATCTATCTATCTATCTATCTATCTATCTATCTATCTATCTATCTATCTATCTATCTATCTATCTATCTAACACCTACATCCCTGATATCCATGCATGTCTCCAAACTTGTGTTTTCTGAATATGTTTACATTTTATCTCCATAATAGCAACAGAAAAAGGTTGAGGTGATCCAGCGCCACCTAGTGTTGGTTCACTAAATCATCCATTAATCACAGACACACCGGTTTTTCTTGTAGTTCTGTGTGATTGGCTGCTGTTGCTTTCAGATATCCATCAATTTAATGATTAAACTGACACCTGCAGTTCTGTGGAACTCTTCCATCAGATGTCTGGACCTGCTGGCACTTTTGAACACTACAAACCTGTTTCATAATTGTTTGAGTGAAAGAGTAACGTTGATGGCAGCCCGGCGGTGACCTCGGACACATGCTCACTGGCATTTTATTTAAAAAAAAAAAGTCTGCAAAAAATAAATAAATAAAGATAAAACAAACGCAACACAACACAAAGAATTTGCTGTGAGCTGAGAGCTTGGCTGGTCTGAGCCATGTGAGGGCTGAGGATGCTGCTGATTCAACCATCCAGGGTGGAAATAAAAGGGCAACACTCAGGAGCTCCATCAGGGCTTCATCAGCCGTCTGACCAGGAGGATCTTCCTCTCCATCAGTCTGCAGCTTCAGCAGCAGCAGAAACTCAGGGTTGTTTGGAACTAGCCTGCTAGCGAGCAGGCTAGTTTCACAGAGTCTGTTACCATGGTAACTGAGTCAGAGTTACGCTGACCACCAGGATGCTGAGCCCGAAAATCCAGAGTTCCCCTGAAATCACAACAAATAAACTCAGAGTTTTCATGAAGGCCTCTTTCTAATAACGGGCCCCTGAGTCAGCAGCTGCCACGACAGTCTCACCGTTCATCAGAGCATCTCAAACTGTTTTTCCTTTAAAAAAAGTCATCTAAAAATGAAATTCGACGACGAGACGATCCAGGAACGCAACGCAAGTTTGGGTTTGGTTGTTGGTTTTTGTTGGTTTGTTTTGTTTCAGGCCTTTTGGTTTTTGTTGGTTTGTTTCAGAGTTTTTGTTGGTTTGTTTCAGGCTTTTAGGTTGTTGTTTGTTTGTTTGTGTAGTTGTGCTGGACAGACACACACAGAAACCGGCTGAGTGACACACACCTGCAGCTCCGTCCGAGCTGGGACTTGAACCCGGGACTCCAGGTTGGGAGTCGCTGTCTTTGACCACCGAACCATCTTCAGCGCTGAGAGCAGGAGGAGGAGGAGCGGAGCACCTCCACCTGCACCAGCTGACCTGAGGCAGGACGTGATGAGGTCAGGTGACCTGAGGCAGGAAGTGATGTTATGGTTGACCATCAGGGTTTTCAGCCCAGTTTTACTGTTTTGCAAGAACTGCCAGATGTTGATCTTTATTTAGAATAGAATAGAAATACTTGACTCATCCCAGACCTGAGAAATTCACTTGTTCCAGCAGCATCGTCGCCATAATCACAATAATACTGACAGCATGATCATGTGCAACATGGAGATGTGCAACTTGTGACATTTGCTCTCTTCTTTCTTTCTTTCTTTCTTTCTTTCTTTCTTTCTTTCTTTCTTTCTTTCTTTCTTTCTTTCTTTCTTTCTTTCTTTCTTTCTGTCTGTCTGTCTGTCTGTCTGTCTCAGGTTGCAGGTGGAGCTCATCTAGGTGTTTAGCTCAGTGGTTCAGGTCAGAGCTGGTTTTTGAAGGTTGTGGTCGGTAGTTCAATCCCAGCTCTCACTTTTTAACTGGATTCAGATCAGAAAAGAATCCAGAAAATGTTGTTCTAAACATGAAAAAACCCCAGTTTTCTTCTAAAGTCTCCATTTGTGTTGAAGTCTGATCAGATGTAGCTGGTGTGCTCCTTCAACTCCTCTCTCAGATTCGCTCCAACCTTGAAACGGTTCCCCTCAGTGGAGGATTGTGGGTTTTATCTGAGCCTCGTCAGGACTGATCACCTCCAGGCTCAGCAGGTCATTAACTCCTGAATTCATCACGGTGATTGATGAGCCTTTGATCAGGTGACCTGTCCACTGGGGGCCGTGGGGGACGGAGAACTCGCTTCTTATTTCCGGCTCCATGTGTGGACGTTTGGTTCCTGGAGGAGGTCAGAAAGGAGGCAACAGCCACCTGAGAGCAGAGGGACAAACGTCCACCAACACAGCTCCAGCATGTCCACTGCTCCTCCAGTCCAGGCCAAGCTCGCGTTGCCTGTGTGAGTCCGGTCCCCCATGGAGTCCCCAGCAGCAGCGCCCTCTAGTGCCCCTCCCAGGGAGTCCGCAAAGGCTGGGCCCCGAACGGGTGCCTGGACTGCTGGGAGCCCTTCCTGGCTGCCCTCTCATCCCCTGTGGCAGCTCCCAGGAGCCTTTGGGCACCGGAGCTCGTCCACCACGGTCAGGTGGCGGTTCAGGGCGGAGTCTGTGCTCACGCCTGGGGGGGGAGGAGCTTACTGACGGCAGGGATGTAACTTTTCTGCAGACCTTTAGAGTCAGTGGCAAATTTGGAGTGTGTGTGTGTGTGTGTGTGTGTGTGTGTGTGTGAGGGAAGCATGTCTGCATCAGAGACTGCAGAAATGATTTTTTGGGGGCGTGTCAGCTGAAAGGTCAGCCTCCATCGGCGCTTTTGGCTCTTGAGAGGAAGCAGCAAAGGTTGTTGATCAATAGCGGAGTCAGATTGGTCCCGGCAGCCTGCAGCGAGGCTGAATATTCCTGCCACTTTCATTACCCAGATGATTCATTAAAACGCGTGTCTGCTGCAATCAGACTGAGCTTAATCAATAGTGAGGCGGCGGCTGCAGCGAGCTCATCTTTCATACTCTGACTAACAAATATCACAGCGCAGCTCACTGCTGCGCCGCCGCCGCAGGTAAACACGCCGCTCCGCCGCTGCCAATCAGGCTGCTGCGTCTCCGGGAAAACAGCGACCGCAGCTCGGCCGTGGGTTTGAGGCGTCGCAGGCTGGGCCGGTCCGGCTGGATCTGTGGGCGTGGTTTCGTCCACAAACTTCCCTTTCCTGCAAGAGTCTCCTGGTTCTGCCGCTAAAAGCGGACTCAGAGGTTGGGCGCCATGTTTGCTGCCGCGCAGGGATCCAGTTACCCTGGACATCCGTCCAGAAGAGCCCCCGCATGGCGCCGATGGTTCTGAACCAGCCCGGGGACCGGAGACGTGGTGCTGGCTCAGGAGGCGGAGCCTAATCTCTTCTAATCTAGACTGTTGAACCCTCATCCTAACCAACCCTAACCAACCCTAACCAACCCTAACCAACCCTAACCAACCCTAACCAACCCTAACCTACCCTAACCTACCCTAAACTACCCTAACCTACCCTAACCAACCCTAACCTACCCTAACCGACCCAGCCCTGCTTCCCCAGAGGCAGAGCACTGGCTGCGTCTCTGAGGACGGCGTCTCTGAGGACAGCGTCTCTGAGGACAGCCTTGAGGACGCCTGCGTCCCTGCTCGCCGTGTTGTTGGAGTTTGCTGGGCGTTGCCGTGGACGCCGACAGCGATGGAGGATTCCTCAAACTTTTGCTGGCCCGCAGATGCGGACTGGCCCCCGGGCGGCGTCAGCGCGGCCCCTGGCGACAGCAGGCTAATGAGCTCACCTGCTAGCGGCATGGCGGCGCCCTGCGCGCGCGGCGCCACCCGTCAGGCGCTGATCTGGCTCGTGTCAGCGGAGGCGCTCATGCATGTTTCAGGGCTGAAACAGCGAGCGGCTCCCAGGGCGGAGGCTGCCTTCCTGCCCGTCTGCCAGCCCGCCACCCCCAAAGAGCCAGCCATAAATATTACAGCCGCTTCCGTTTGCTGACTTCTGATGCACTGCACAGCTCCAAACCCCCCACCCCCAACCCCAACCCCACCGCGTGCTGCTGGTGACACCCCCACCCCCGGGGATCCGAGCCCGTCCCTGCACCAACAGTCATTAGCGAAGGTGTAAAACTGACACATTTGCTCAACGGTGGCAGCTTTCAGTCGAGTGTCAGGAAGTGTGGAGACGTGCCGTGGACACACTCCCCACTCCAGCGGGATCAGGGACGATCAACGCTAGCGTGTATCTATGGCGACGCTGGCCTCTGCTGGGTGTGAACGCGTATGGACACACAGAGAATCAGCCCTTCAGAGGCAGGCATGCCTGCAGGAGCCACTTCCACCTTCGACGACCGGCGTGAAACACGTGGCCCATCAACGCCATGCCTGGACACGGCTGGGTGCTAGCAGGGGTGCTAGCAGGGGTGCTAATCCAGCTGCTGAGTCATCGTCCCGGAAGAGTGGGGCAGGACTGCAGCCTGGTTTGAACAGGCTGGTTTGCCAGCAGCAGCCTCTGCTGAACGTTTAGTGTGTGAGAAGAGGACCTGAACGGGCGGTTTTTCATCACTTTCCTCCTACGCGTCGGCTTTTTTCCGCTCTCGTCCAGCGCCGACGCTCCTGCTCTGGCTGCGGCTTCGGCCTTTTACCGGATCAGCAAGCGGAAAACTCGGCGATGAGCGCGAGGACAGGACCGCGGGAAGCGTGAGGGGATGAAAAGAAGACGGAAGGAAGGATGAGTAAGAAGAGAAGCTGCGAGCGGACACGTTTTCATGCGCTGCTTTCATGCTGCTCTGTGGAGCGTCGCCGCATTTGCATTCATGGAGGCTTCAGAGCTGCTCCGGGGCTCCGGGGCCGGCTATGGGAATGGGTCTGAGGCTGAGACCAGGAGAGCTCATCAGGATTAAACTGGGATGTGCTTCTTATCCCGGTTCAGGCCAGCGAAGCGTTCGCTCCTGCTGCCAGTCGGCGCCCTGATCCAGAACCAACGTGCCTCGCCCCCCTTCACGCTCCTCCAGCATCACTTTCAAAATGCTTTTTTACTGGAATTCTGGGAGGCCCCATCATCATCCTGTGTGTTTGTGACTGGATCCTGACCCCTGACCCTGACCTCTGACCCTGACCATGACCCTGACCCTGACCCTGACCTCTGACCCTGACCTCTGACCCTCAGCTCGGACAGATCGGGTCAGTGCAGAGGTGACTTCTGTCCATCTGTAAAAGTCATACAACCAGCTCTAGTCTGATCCCAGGACATTGATGGACCAGCCAGAAGCTCCATCTTGGTTCTGAAGCTCATGTTTCTCGTGCGTCCTCGTGCACGCCCCTGTTCAAGGGACAAACATGGAGTCCATCATGTGTGAGCGGACCTGCAGAGGACAGACGAGTGACTGTTTTTCTGCTGCTGTCGAGGCAGAAGACGCAGGATTTCTTCTCAGCCACAGTTCCTCTGTTGTTCCTCACAGCTGATCAAAAGGTTCTCCTGAAGTGACTCCGGTTCTGTCCTTCTCCTGTGGAAAAAACACCCTCAAAACGGGAAACGCGTCTTTTAAAGGCCTGAAGCTGCTTGAATGTTCTGGTCAAATATGAACGTCACTGAGGAGAATTCAGATGAAACCAGGAGAAGATAAAATGACTCCAAATGTTCCCTGAGATGTTCTCAAACTCTGGGGGTCCATGCAGAAATGAGCAGAAGGATCCTCTGACGCCGTGAACGAGGGTTTTGGTCTGCTCTGAGCAGGCATGGACAGAGAGCTTCTCTGCTCTCCTCCTCACCTCCACCCAGTGGGAGCGTCTGAAAGACAAGAACGAGAAGACTGAAGAAACTTTTTGGGAAGAACAGACCCAGAAAAGCCTCCATTTGGTTTGTTGTCGGACCAGATGGCACAGACGCAACGTTGGAGCAGCTCCAGGAGCCACTTCTGTTCTCCGAGGATCTTTCCAAAGACCTGGGATCTGCCAAAGATCCTCCAAACACCCACAAACGCCCCCCCAGGAAGACGCTGCCAGCTTTGTTCTCCTGCTTCCTGTGTCAGAGTGGTCCACCTCCAGCCATCAGCTCCATCATCTCCACAGGCCTTCAGGAGACCTGAAGAGCACAGGATGCTCCTCAGACACAGATTTCCACCTCCACACGTGTCCAAAGCTGTCCTCGCGTCCCGGTCGGTCTCCAGTCCAACAGCTGCTCCCGACGCCGCTCCAACGCTTCAAAGTTCTGCATTTCAAAGCGGAGAAACCTGCTTTTGGAGGACTTCTCCTGGAGACGCGGATGGCCCAGACAGGTCCTGGGCTCCCCGCAGACGGAGAGGAGCCGCCGTCCTCGGAGCTCCTGATTGGCTGAAGCTGAACCGGCTGCTTTCCGCCGCCTGAACCCTGATCAAAAAGGCAGCCAAGCAGGCAGGAGCTAATGATTAGCATAATCAGCCAGTCCCCAGAGCGCCGCCACCTCCAGAGGGAGTTGATGATGCAGAAGGACACGCCTGGTGTGGAGGAGCTCCTCTGGGCCCTAATTGGCTGTAAATATTGTGTTTTGGTGCGTAGATCCAGACGCACGGGTGGAGATTAGGAAATGTTGGTGCGAACAGAAGGACTGGAGGAGGATTCAGGTCCAGGACGGCTGAAGGATGCAGACTTCACCACCGTCACCTTTCAGACTAGTTCCCTACACACACACACACACACACACACACACACACACACACACACACACACACACACACACCTGACCCGGCTGCACAGGTGAATCACAGCATCAGGTTCTGCTCACGGGTGAGTTCAGGGAACGGAGGGAATGTGAGCTCAGCCAGGCAAGAGAACAAAGCGACGAGGATGATGGAGCAGCGGCGGCGGCGGCGGCGGCTCCAGAGACGCCTCTGATGAGCTCTCCACTCCAGCATCGTTAGCGTGCGTGTGCAGGCGGCGTCTCTGAAGCAGGCGGTCGGCTGGCCGGCGTCCTCACAGGCGTCTGATGAGGCAGAATTCCGGCCCGGAGGAAGCGACAAAGTCACGCTTGTTTTTCCCGCCGCTCTCTGGGGACACGTGTTTTTACAAGCGCCTCTGAAAGCGCGGCGCCTCCGTCGCCGGCCCAGAATCCTCGGGGGAAAGAGGTCGCGATCCGGCCCGCTTCTGCAGGGAATCGTCACGGAAACGGCTGCGCTGGGCGCCAGCTCTGCTCGGCAAATTAAATATAGCTGCAGCCAAAACAAACAAAGCCTCAAAGAGCCTGGAGCCAGGCTCTTCTGGGAGGAGGAGGCGCCGCTCCCTCCTCGCCGCCCGCCGCTCGGTGGCGTCTGGCGCCTCCTGCAGACCCAGTAGCTCCTCCTCCTCCTCACTGCAGACCCGACAGCTACCGGCTGCTCCTGGCACGTAAGTCGCTCGCCTTTTGACCTCAGTCCACGTCGCCGACTCATCAGAGGACGTTTCATCCCTCTGCCACGTTCACTCATCCTGGTACCGGCCACCAGGGGGCAGATCATTCTCTGCTGTCCACATGGACTCAGGGGCTCCGTGCACGCCTGATGACGCCTCTTTTGCCCGGCACTCGAGGGCGTTTCGTCCTGACGAGCCGTGGTTGGAACCGCCAGCGGTGTTGGCGGTGTTGGAGGAAGACCTGGCTTTGAGCAAACGGCCTCCGGACTTTGATCCTGTCAAATTCCACCAACGTTCACATCAAAGCAGCATTTCTACCAGTCAGCCAATCCATCCCAGCAGCCGGAAAACATCTGACATCGATGAACTTCACAAACGAGTTCAGACGCGCGTCAGCTGACAGGTTTCCGAAGGTCAGAGCGTCACATGACACAGCTGAACCAATCACATCAGCTGGAACTGACAGCAGCCAATGAGCTTCAGTCTTTAGCTTTGAACCCGCCTCCCCTTTGCTGTCTGATACATATTCAGATGTGTCACATGACCCAGGGCCGACGGCGGCGATTAGGAAAATGAGCAAGACGAGGACGGATGTTTTGGTCAGTGTGGTTTAGGCTTTAGGTTGAGGTAATAAATGAATAATTACATTTGAAAACTCCAAACTCCACTAAACTAAACTCCCCAAACAGACTGGTGGCCTTTTCAGGTGTAGTTAGTGTTCAAATGGAGGTTTTTGCATCAAAACACAGAAAAATACAGGATAATAAATAAACATGTTTCTGATACCAGTCATTTATCCCCTCTGTCCCAGCACAACCAGTCTATTTGCCGCCATGTTGCTGTCATTCACCAGGAGAGGAGGACATGCAGCCATGAACCAATCAGGTGACAGAATCCTGTCAGGTGATCCTGTTTCCATAGCAGCATAGCTAAAAATGAGAGCAGCCTCTTGTAAAGGTGCTAATTATCTGGACTAGAAGAGCGACTGTAGCTCCAGGTAGTTCTTCAGGTCGAACAGCCTCCCGCTAGCGTTGTTTCTCCGGCCGACTGGAGGAGCTGCTGAGCTAACGCTAATCTAGTCAGCTAACGCTAATCTAGTCAGCTAACGCTAATCTAGTCAGCCAATGCTAATCTGCACCTTCCCCACCGCTGACCTACTTTGAGGAACCCAGCCGTCGCTGGCTGCGGCGCTAATACCCACGCTAACACACGGCTGCTCGGAGCTAGCCAGCGCCGCCCCCCTCGGCGCCCTGGCTGCGTGCACGGCAAAGTGTCACCTTAAAAACTGGAAACGGCTGAATAACTCTGTGTGTGTTTGTGTGTGTGTGTGTGTGTGTGTGTGTGTGTGTGTGTGTGTGTGTGTGTGTGTGTGTGTGTTTCCCAATTAGCACTCTGATTAGCAGCGTCAACTGTTGATCTACTGACTTCCTCCTCTCTCTCCACCTGCTCCAGAGGGCGAAACGGGAGAAATTACCCACAATTCCACTGTGCCTGCTGGATTTGAGCGTTTTAATCACGCCAGCGTTGACAACATTAGCTCATTCGTCAAAGCGTCTCAGCGTCTCGGAGCAAAAACCACACCTGCTGTTTTTAATGACGGTAACGCCCAGATCCACACCTGAGTGGACCTGCCTCTGAGACCAGTCTGACTCTGGTCCCATCATACTGGGAGCAGCTGACCCACAACAACCCAGTCAGACCAGACCCAGCAGGCAACCAGCAGATCCCTCAGTTTACTGGTTCTACTGGGACAGAGACAGTGAATGACTGGTTCTACTGGGACAGAGAGGGTGAATGACTGGTTATACTGGGACAGAGAGGGTGAATGACTGATTATACTGGGACAGAGAGGGTGAATGACTGGTTCTACTGGGACAGAGAGGGTGAATGACTGATTATACTGGGACAGAGAGGGTGAATGGCTGGTTATACTGGGACAGAGAGGGTGAATGACTGATTATACTGGGACAGAGAGGGTGAATGACTGGTTCTACTGGGACAGAGAGGGTGAATGACTGGTTTTACTGGGACAGAGAGGGTGAATGACTGGTTTTACTGGGACAGAGAGGGTGAATGACTGGTTTTACTGGGACAGAGAGGTTGAATGACTGGTTTTAGTGGGACAGAGAGGGTGAATGACTGGTTCTACTGGAATAATCCTGATGAGAAAGCGTCTCTATGATTCAATCCACAAAGATCTTGGATGATGACCTTGAGTGAGACAACAGTCCAGTTGAGTTTGTTTCCATGACGACACCTTCATCATGCCAGTGTGAAGTGGCTCGTGCCCACTTGCTGTTGATGGCTGCTGAATTTGCTGCTGATGATCTGCATCTCCAGGTCGAGCTAACAGAGGCTGGCGGGCTGTCATCCACCAATCACAGGCTGGCGGGCTGTCATCCACCAATCACAGGCTGGCGGGCTGTCATCCACCAATCACAACCTCCAAAGAGAACAAAGAGCTGACCTGAACCACTGAACTAAACATCCAGGTGATGTCACCTGAGATAGATAGATAGATAGATAGATAGATAGATAGATAGATAGATAGATAGAT
>BJFM01003257.1:0-11046 GCA_016586285.1 Arothron firmamentum | reverse complement strand
TTGTTTTATGACTAAGGGTGGAAAATGTAGGATTTCTATTTCACAACCATATATTTTGTTGTATAATTCTGACTCTTAGGTATTTTTTTCATCTGAAGCATATTTTAAATGTAGTTATTTCAGCTAAAGGTTAAGAACAGCAAGCAGGAAAAATGTTGAATTTAAAATAATTAAATAAACTAATTCAGCTAATATCGTGCCCTCCACTGTATAAATAGCACTAATAGCACCCGACTTATCCTCAAAAATGTCGTATGCTTCGTTAGCATACATGCAAAAAGTGCGTAATAGCTAACATCGGCTAGCTTGCGAAGCAAATACCTTATAGGAAAATACTTGAAAAACGATAAGAAAAACTTTTGTTTTGCAACTTACCCTCCAACACAGATAAAGTGTCATCGTCAAAAGTATCCATTTTGAAGTAATCGGCTCCCTGTAGCACTAATAGGTGGTCCCTAGCATAAATCCAGTCGAATAAAGTTAGTTAGCTTACGTGCAAAAGTGCATAGTGGCTAGCTTGCGAAGCAAATACCTCGTAGGAAAATACTTGAAAAATGATGACCATCAAAGCAACTGCCTGCTCTAGAAATATGATTTTGACATGTAATATTGTACAATGAAGTTTACCAACCTTTCACAGTTATTCTAATGAACGTCTTTCCGTCCTGAAGCGAGAAACCAGATCATCACTGACGTCATCGAAGTGGGACCGTTGGAGGGAATGAAGCGAGAAAGTGCAGAGAATTTCATAAAATGTAAATAAAACAGATCATTTACCATCGAAAAATAAATGATATTACATATATATAATTGGAGAAACTTCATATTTAAAAATAAAATTAAATACAAGGATTGCATGCGTGCCCTCCCCCTCCCCCTCCCCCTGCAGGTCATTAACATGCGACAACGACATTGCGCCAACGTTACATCATGGCGGTGTGGAGGTGTATGATATGATATGATCTTTGTTGCTCTAAGTCTTAAGGTACTCCTTAGCCCCATTAATTTGAATCACAGTCGCAGCCCGCTCTCAGGTGGGCAGGGCAGGGGCAAGCGCCTGGCTAGTTCCGAGGAACCAGGCTGGAGCCAGCCCGGTGCCCCTATGAAGGGTGCTTCCGGGCAGGCAGATCCCGGGCTTGCGCCTGGCTCGCTACGGGGAGAAAGGGCTGGGTCTCCCCTAGTGCCCCCAGGAAGGGTGCTCTTGCGCAGGCAGAGCCCGGGCCTTACGCCTCGCTAGCTCCAGGGAGCCAGGCTGTGTCTCCCCTGGTGCCCCCAGGAAGGGTGATCTCGTGCAGGAAGAGCCCAGGCTGGCGCCTGGCTAGCAACGGGGAGCCAGTCTGGAGCTCCCCTTGTGCCTCACAGGAAGGGTGCTGTCGGGCGGGCAAACTGCAGCCTGGCAGCTGGGGGCTAGCTCCGGAGACCCACGCTGGGGCTCCGTCAGGCAAGCTAACTGGAGCCTGGCAGCTGGGGGCAGGCTCCTGGGAACTGGGCTGGAGCTCCCTTACTGCCCCAAGGAAAGGGTGCTGTCGGGCAGGCTAAGTGCTAAGTCCCCCCTGGTGCCCCCAGGAAAGGGTGTTGCCGGGATGTCAGAGCCCAGGCAAGCGCCTAGCTATCTCTGGGGACCAAGGCTGGGTTTCCCTTAGGGACCCCCAGAAAGGGGGCAAAGTACAGCCTGGCAGCTGGGGGCTAGCTCTAGAGACCCGCACTAGGGCTCCGTCAGGCGGGCTAGGTGCAGAGTGTCAGCTGGGAGCTGGCTCCGGGGAGCCGGGCTGGGTCTCCCCTGGTGCCCCCAGGAAGGGTGCTCTCGTGCGGGCAGAGTCTGGGCTAGCGCCTGGCTAGTTCCAGGAACACAGGCTGGAGCCAGCCCGGTGCCACTCGGAAGGGTGATGCCGGGCAGGCCAAGCCCGGGCTAGCTCCGGGGAGCTAGGCAGGAGCCAGCCCGTTGCCCCTAGGAAGGGTGCTGTCGGGTGGGCAGAGCCCGGGCTAGCAATTGGCTAGCTCCAGGGACCCAGGCTGAGGCAACCCTGGTGCCCACAGGAAGGGTGCTGCCAGGCGGACAAGCGCAGCAGGGAACTGGGGTCTGGCTTTGGGGACCCAGCTTGGGGCTCCCCTGGTGCTCCCAGGAAGGATGATGCTGGGTGGGCAGAGCCCGGGCTAGCGCCTGGCTCGCTCCGGTAAGCCAGGCTGTAGCCAGCGCGGTGCCCCTAGGAAGGGTGCTGCCGGGCAGGCAAAGCCCGGGATAGTGCCTGGCTAGCTCCAGGGACCCAAGCTGGGTCTCCCTTGGTGCTCCCAGGAACGGTGCTGCCGGGCGGGCAAAGTGCCTGGCAGCTGGGTGCTAGGTTCAGAGACCCTGTCTGGAGCTCCCCTGGTGCCCCCAGAAAGGATGCACTCGTGCGGGCAGACCCCGGGCTAGCCCCGGGGACCCAGGCTGGGTCTACCCTGTTGCCAAAGGAAAGGTGCTGCCGGGCAGGCAGAGCCCGGGCTAGCGCCTGGCTAGCTCCAAGGACCCAGGCTGGAGCTCCCCTGGTGCCCACAGGAAGGATGTTTTCGTGCGGGCAGAGCCCAGGCTAGCGCCTGGCGGACGGGTGCTCTCGGTCGGGCAACGCCTGGGCTTGTACCTGGCGAACTCTGGGCAGCCAGGCTGTTGCTCCCTTGCTGCCCCCAGGAAATGCTGCTGTCGGGGAGGTTAAGTGCAGCCTGGCAGTTGGGGGCTGGCTCCAGGGCCCCAGACTATTTCTACCCTGGAAGACCCAGGAATGGTGCTCTTGGGCGGGCTGGACAGGGGCTAGCGCTTGGCTAGCTCCAAGGACCAAGGCTGGGTCTCCCCTGGTGCCCCCAGGAAGGGTGCTGCCGGGCAGGCCGAGCCCGGGCCAGTGCCTGGCTAGCTTTGGTGAGCCAGGCTGTAGCCAGCCCGGTGCCCCTAGGAAGGGTACTGCTGGGCATGTAAAGCCCGGGATTGCGCCTGGCTATCTCCGGGGACCCAGGCTGGGTCTCCCTTGGTGGCCCCAGGAAGGGTTCTGCCGGGCAAGCGGAGAACGGGCTTGCACCTGGCTAGCTCTGGTGAGTCAGGCTGTAGCCAGCCCAGTGCCCCCAAGAAGGGGGCTGCCGGGCAGGCAATGCCCGGGATAGCGCCTGGCTAGCTCCGGGGACCCAGGCTGGGTCTCCCTTGGTGCCCCCCAGGACGGAGGCTCTTTTGCGGCCACAGAACGGGCTTGCGCATGGCAAGCTCCGGGGAGCCAGGCTGGAGCTCCTCTGGTTCCCTCCAGGAAGGGTACTATTGTGCGGGCATAGAACGGGCTTGCGCCTGGCAAGCTCCGGGGAGCCAGGCTGGAGCTCCCCTTGTGCCCACCAGGAAGGATGCTCTCGTGCGGGCAGAGCCTGGGCTAGCACCTAACTAGCTCCGGGGAGTCAGGCTGGAGCCAGCCCTGTGCCCCATTAAGGGTGCTGCCGGGCAGCCAGAGCTCGGGTTAGCGTCCTGCTTGCTCTGGTGAGCCAGGCTGTAGCCAGCCCGGTGCCCCCAGGACGGGGGCTGCGGGGCCGGCAATGCCCGGGATAGCGCCTGACTAGTTCCAGGGACACAGGTTGGAGCTCCCCTTGTGCCCCCAAGGAAGGGTGCTATCGCACGGGCAGAGAACGGGCTTGCGCCTGGCAAGCTCCGGGGAGCCAGGCTGGAGATCCCCTGGTGCCCCCCAGTAAGGGTGCTATCGCACGGGCAGAGAACGGGCTTGAGCCTGGCTAGCTCTGGGGAGCCAGGTTGGAACCTGCCCTGTGCCCCATTAAGGGTGCTGCCGGGCAGGCAGAGCCCGGGCTAGCGCCTGGCTAGCTCTGGTGAGCAAGGCTGTAGCTAACCCGGTGGCCCCAGCAAGGGTTCTACCGGGCAGGCAAAGCCCGGGTTAGTGCCTGGCGACCTCTGGGGACCCAGGCTGGATCTCCGTGTGTGCCCCCAGGAAGCGTGCTGGAGGGTGGGCAGAACCCGGGCTAGCACCTGGCTAGCTCTTGAGACCCAGGCTGAAGCTCCTCTGGTGCATCCAGGAAGGATGCACCAGGTCCGGGGAGCCAGGCTGGAGGTCGCCTGGTGCCCTTGGGATTGGTGCTGCCGGGCGGGCAGAGTGCCAGGCAGCTGGGTGCTACTTTCAGAGACCCTGGCTGGAGCCAACCCGTTGCCCCAAGGAAGGGTGCTGCCGGATGGGCAGAGCCCGGGCTAGCGCCTGGCTAGCTCCATTGACACAGGCTGGAGATCCCCTCGTTTCCCTCAGGACGGGTGCTGTCGGGCGAGCAGAGCCCGGGCTAGCGCCTGGCTAGCTGGGGGCTAGGTCTGGAGAACCAGCAGGGCCCGGGCCATCCTGTGCCCCTAGGAAGGGTGCTGCCGTGCGGTCAGAGCCCGGGCTAGCTCCTGGCTAGCTCCGGGGAGCCAGGCTGGAGGTCCCCTGGTGCCCTTGGGATTGGTGCTGCCGGGCGGAAGGAGTGCCTGGCAGCTGGGTGATAGCTTCAGAGACCCTGGCTGGAGCCAGCCCCTTGCCCCCAGGAAGGGTGCTGCCGGATGGGCAGAGCCCGGGCTAGCGCCTGGCTAGCTCCATTGACACAGGCTGGAGATCCCCTCGTTTCCCTCAGGAGGGGTGCTGTCGGGCGAGCAGAGCCCGGGCTAGCGCCTGGCTAGCTGGGGGCTAGGTCCGGAGAACCAGCATGGCCTGGGCCATCTTGTGCCCCTAGGAAGGGTGCTGCCGTGCGGTCAGAGCCCGGGCTAGCTCCTGGCTATGTGCGGGGACCCATGCTGGGTCTCCCTTGGTTCCCCCAGGAAGGGTGCTGCCGGGCGGGACAAGTGATACCTGGCAGCTGTGCCTGGGCTAGCTTGGTGCCCCCAGGACGGGTGCTCTCGGATGGTCAGAGCCGGGCTAGCGCTGGGTCTCCTCTGGAGGCCCCAGGAAGGGTGCTGCTGGGCGGGCAGAGCCCGGGCTAGCGCCTGGCTAGCTCCGGTGAGCCAGGCTGTAGCCAGCCCGGTGCCCCTAGGAAGGGTGCTGCCGGGCAGGCAAAGCGCGGCATAGCGCCTGGCTAGCTCCAGGGACCCAGGCTGGGTCTCCCTTGGTGCCCCAAGGAAGTCTGCTGCAGGACGGGCAGAACCCAGGCTAGTGCCAGGCTACCTCCAGTGACCCAGGTTGGAGCTCCCCTGGTGCGCCAAGGAAGGATGCTCTCGTGCGGGCAGTGCCCGGGCAAGCGCCTGGCTAGCTGTGGTGAGCCAGGCTGTAGCCAACGCGGTGCCCCTGGGAAGGGTGCTTCCGGGCTTGCAAAGCCCGGGATAGCGCCTGGCTAGCTCCAGGGACCCAGGCTGGAGGTCCCCTGGTGCCCCTAGGATTGGTGCTGCCGGGCGGGCAAAGTGCCTGGCAGCTGGGTGCTAGGTTTAGAGACCCTGGCTGGAGCCAGCCCGTTGCCCGCAGGACGGGTGCAGATGGGCGGGCAGAGCCCGGGCTAGCACCTGGCTAGCTGGGGACTGGGTCTGGAGAACAAGCAGGGCCGGGGCCATCCTGGTGCCCCTAAGAAGGGTGCTGCCAGGCGGACAGAGCCTGGGCTAGCTCCTGGCTATCTCCGGGGACCCAGGCTGGGTCTCCTTTGGTGTCCCCAAGAAGGGGGCTGCAGGATGGGCAGAACCCAGGCTAGCACCTGGCTACCTCCGAGGTCCCAGGCTGGAGCTCCGCTGGTGCCCCCAGGAAGTGTGCTGCCGGGCAGGCAAAGCCCAGGACAGCGCCTGGCTAGCTCCGGAGAGCCAGGCTGGAGGTCCCCTGGTGCCTCTAGGATTGGTGCTGCTGGGCAGGCAATGTGCCAGGCAACTGGTTGCTAGGTGCAGAGACTCTGGCTGGAGCCAGCCCGTTGCCAGGCGGCAAACATGCAGCCTGACAGGTGGGGGCCAGCACCGGGGACGCAGCAGGGCCGGGGCTCCACTGGTGCCTCCAGAAAGGTTGCTGCCGGGCGGTCACAGCCCGGTCTAGCTCCCGGCTTCCTCAGGCAAACCAGGCTGGGTCTCCCTTGGTGCCTGGAGGAAGGGTCCTGCTGGGCGGGCAGATTCAGGGCTAGCGCTTGGCTTGCTCCAGGGACCCAGGCTGGAGCCAGACCGGTACCCCTAGGAAGGGTGCTGCCGGGCGCGAAGAGCCTGGGCAAGTGCCTGGCTACCTCCGGGAACCAAGGCTGGGTTTCCCTTGGTGCCCCCAAGTAAGGCTGCTCTGGGATGGGCAGAGCCCGGGCTATCGCCTGGCTAGCTCCGGGTGAGCCAGGCTGGAGCCAGCCCTGTGCCCCATTAAGGGTACTGCCGGGGGGGCAAAGCCCGGGATAGCGCCTGGTTAGCTCCAGGGACCCAGGCTGGGTCTCCCTTGGTGCCCCCAGGAAGGGTGCTGCAGGGCGGGCAGAACCTGGGCTAGCGCCTGGCTAGCTCCAAGGACCTAGGCTGGAGCTCCCCTGGTGCCCCCAGGAAGGATGTTCTCGTGCGGGCAGAGCCCGGGCTAGCGCCTGGCGGACGGGTGCTCTCGGTCGGGCAACGCCTGGGCTTGCGCCTGGCGAACTCTTGGCATCCAGGCTGTTGCTCCCTTGCTGCCCCCAGGAAATGCTGCTGTCGGGGAGGTTAAGTGCAGCCTGTCAGTTGGGGGCTGGCTCCAGGGCCCCTGGCTATTTCTACCCTGGAGGACCCAGGAAGGGTGCTCTTGGGCGGGCAGGGCAGGGGCTAGCGCTTGGCTAGCTCCAAGGACCCAGGCTGGGTCTCCCCTGGTGCCCCCAGGAAGGGTACTGCCGGGCGGGCAGGGCCCGGGCTAGCACCTGGCTAGCTTCGGGGAGCAAGGCTGGAGCTCCCCTGGTCCCCCCAGGAAGGGTGCTCCCAGGAAGTCAGAGCCCTGGCTAGAGCCTGGCTAGTTCCAGGGACCCAGTCTGGAGCTCTCCTGGTGCCCCCAGGCAAGATGCTCTGGTGCGGGCAGAGCCCGGGTTAGCGCCTGGCTAGTTCCGTGAAGCCAAGCTTGAGGTCCCCTGGTGGTCAAGTGCCTGGCAGCTGGTGGCCAGCTCCAGGGACCCAGCATGGCCGGGGCTCGCCTGCCTCCACCAGCAAGGGTGCTCTCGGGCGGGCAGAGCCTGGGCTAGTGCCTGGCTAGCGCTGATGAGCCAGCCTGTAGAGAGCCCGGTGCCCCTAAGAAGGGTCCTGCCGGGCAGGCAAAGCCCGGGATAGCGCCTGGCTAGCTCCCGGGACCCAGGCTGGGTCTCCCTTGGTGCCCCCAGGAAGGGTGCTCTCGTGCAGGCAGAGCCCGGACTAGCGCCTGGCTAGCTCCGGAGACCCAGGCTGGAACTCCCCTGGTGCCCCCAGGAAGGGTGCTTTTGTGCGGTCAGAGCCCGGGCTAGCGCCTGGCTAACTCCGGCGACCCTGGCTTGATCTCCTGGGCCCTCAGGAATGGTGCTGGCGGGAGGGCAGAGCACGGGCTAGTGCCTGGCTAGATCCTGGGACCCAGGCTGGAGCCAGCCCCTTGCCCCTAGGAAGGGTGCTGCCGGGCGGGCAGAGCCAGGGCTAGCGCCGGGCGAGCTCCGGGGAACCAGGCTGGGGGCTGTCTGCGGGGACCCAGCAGGGACGGGCCAGCCCGGTGCTCCAGGACGGCTGCTCCCAGGCTGGAGGAGCCCGGGGTAACACCTGGCTAGTTCCGGGGACCCAGGCTGGAGATCCCGTTGTGCCCCCCAGGAAGCGTGCTGTCGGGCGGGCAAAGTGCAGCTGGGCAGCTGGGGCTAGCTCCGGGGACCCAGGCTGGGGCTCCCCTGGTGCCCTCAGGAATGGTGCTCTCGTGCAGGCAGAGCCCGGGCTAGCTCCGGGGAGCCAGGCTGGAGCCAGCCCGTTGCCCCCTAGGTCGGGTGGGCAGAGCCCGGGCTAGCGACTGGCTAGCTCCAGGGACCCAGGCTGAGGCAACCCTGGTGCCCACAGGAAGGGTGCTGCCATGCGGGCAAGTGCAGCAGGGAGCTGCTGTCTGGCTTCGGGGACCAAGCTTGGGGCTCCCCTGGTGCTCCCTGGAAGGATGATTCTGGGTGGGCAGAGCCCCGGCTATAGCCTGGCTTGCTCCGGGGACCCAGGCTGTGTCGCCCCTGGTGACCCCGGGAAGGGTGCTGCCGGTCAGGCAGAACCCGGGTTAGCGCCTGGCTAGCTCCAGGGACCCAGGCTGGGACTCCCTTGGTGCACCCAGGAAGGGTGCTGCAGGACGGGCAGAACCAAGGCTAGTGCCTGGCTAGCTCCAGGGACACAGGCTGGAGCTCGACTGGTGCCCCCCAGGAAGGATGCTCTTGTGCGGGCAGAGAACGGGCTTACGCCTGGCAAGCTCCGGGGAGCCAGGCTGGCGCTCCCCTCGTGCCCACCAGGAAAGGTGCTATCGTGCTGCCAGAGCCCGGGCTGGTGCCTGGCTAGCTCCGGGGACCCAGGCTGGGTCTCCCTTGGTGCCCCCAGGTAGGGTGCTGCAGGACGGGCAGAACCCAGGCCAGTGCCTGGCTAGCTCCAGGGACACAGGCTGGAGCTCCCCTGATACCCCCCAGGAAGGATGCTCTTGTGCAGACAGAGAACGGGCTTACGCCTGGCAAGCTCCGGGGAGCCAGGCTGGAGCTCCCCTCGTGCCCACCAGGAAAGATGCTCTCGTGCTGGCAGAGCCCGGGCTAGTGCCTGGCTAGCTCCGGGGAGCCAGGCTGGAGCCAGCCCTGCGCCCCATTAAGGGTGCTGCCGGGCCGGAAGAGTCTGGGCTAGCGCCTGACTAGCTCTGGTGAGCCAGGCTGTAACCAGCCCGGTGCCCCCAGGAAGGGAGCTGCCGGGCAGGCAAAGCCCGGGATAGCGCCTGGCTAGCTCCGGGGACCCAGGCTGGGTCTCCCTTGGTGCCCCCAGGAAGGGTGCCGCAGTATGGGCAGAACCCAGGCTACCACCTGGCTAGCTCCAGGGACACAGGCTGGAGCTCCCCTGGTGCCCACCAGGACGGAGGCTCTAGTGCGGCCAGAGAACGGGCTTGCGCATGGCAAGCTCCGGGGAGCCAGGCTGGAGCTCCTCTGGTTCCCCCCAGGAAGGGTGCTATCGTGTGGGCAGAGAATGGGCTTGCGCCTGGCAAGCTCCGGGGAGCCAGGCTGGAGCTCCCCTCGTGCCCACCAGGAAGAATGCTCTCGTGCGGGCAGAGCCTGGGCTAGCGCGTAGCTAGCTCCGGGGAGCCAGGCTGGAGCCAGCCCTGTGCCCCATTAAGGGTGCTGCCGGACAGGCAGAGCTCGGGTTAGCGCCTGGCTAGCTCTGGTGAGCCAGGCTGTAGCCAGCCCGGTGCCTCCAGGACGGGGGCTGCGGGGCCGGCAAAGCCCGGGATAGCGCCAGGCTACCTCGGGGGACCCAGGCTGGATCTCACTTGGTGCCCCCATGAAGGGTGCTGCAAGACGGGCAGAACCCAGGCTAGCGCCTGGCTAGCTCCAGGTACCCTGGCTGGAGCTACCCTGGTGCACCCAGGAAGGGTGCAGCCGGGCCGGCAAAGCCCGAGATAGCGCCTGGCTACCTCCGGGGACCCAGGCTGGATCTCCCTTGGTGCCACCAGGAAGCGTGCTGCCGGGCAGGCAAAGCCCGAGATAGCGCCTGGCTACCTCCGGGGACCCAGGCTGGGGATCCCCTGGTGCCCTCAGGAATGGTGCTGCCGGGAGGACAGAGCACGGGCTAGTGCCTGGCTAGTTCCGCTGACCTAGGCACGAGCTCGCCAGGTGCCCCCAGTAAGGGTGCTCTCGTGCAGGCAGAGCCCGGGCTAGCTCCGGGGAGCCAGGCTGGAGCCAGCCCGTTGCCCCTAGGAAGGGTGCTGTCGGGTGGGCAGAGCCCGGGCTAGCGACTGGCTAGCTCCAGGGACCCAGGCTGAGGCAACCATGATGCCCACAGGAAGGGTGCTGCCAGGCAGGCAAGCGCAGCAGGGAGATGGGGTCTGGCTTCCAGGACCCAGCTTGGGGCTCCCCTGGTGCTCCCAGGAAGTATGATGCTGGGCGGGCAGAGCCCCGGCTATCGCCTGGCTTGCTCCGGAGACCCAGGCTGTGTCGCCCCTGGTGACCCCAGGAATTGTGCTGCCGGGCGGGCAGAGCCCGGGTTAGCGCCTGGCTTGCTCCGGGGACCAAGGCAGGAGCTCCCCTCGTGGCCCCCAGGAAGGCTGTTCTCGTGCGGGCAAAGCTAGCTCTGGTGAGTAAGGCTCTAGCCGGCCCGGTGCCACCAGGAAGGGTACTGCTGGGCGGGCAAAGTCCGGGATAGTGCCTGGCTAGCTCCGGGGAACCAGGCTGGGTCCAAGGCAGGAGCTCCCCTCGTGCCCCCCAGGAAGGGGGCTTTCATGCAGGCAGAGACCGGGCAAGTGCCTGGCTAGCTCCGGGGAGCCAGGCTGGAGCCAGCCCAGTGCACCATTAAGGGTGCTGCCGGGCAGGCAGAGCCAGGGGTAGTGCCTGGCTACCTCCAGGGTCCCAGGCTGGAGTTCCCTGGTGCCCCCAGGAAGGATGCTCTCGTGCGGGCAGGGCCCGGGCTAGCACCTGACTAGCTGTGGTGAGCCAGGCTGTAGCCAGCCCGGTGCCCCTAGAAAGGGTACTGCCGGGCAGGCAAAGCCCGGGATAGCGCCTGGCTATCTACGGGGACCCAGGCTGGGTCTCCCTTGGTGCCCCCAGGAAGTGTGCTGCCGGACGGGACAAGTGCAACCTGGCAGCTGGGCAGGGGCTAGGCTGGTGCCCCCAGGACGGGTGCTCTCAGACGGGCAGAGCCCGGGCTAGCCCCGGGGACCCACGCTGGGTCTCCCTTGGTGCCCCGCAGGAAGGGTGCTGCCGGACGGGACAAGTAAAACCAAGCAGCTGGGCAGGGGTTAGCCTGGTGCCCTCAGGATGGGTGCTCTCGGACGGGCAGAGCCCTTGCTAGCCCCTGGTTAGCTTTGGGGAGCCAGTCTGGAGCTTCACTGGTCCCCCCAGGATGGGTGCTGCCGGGCGGGCAGAGACAGGGCAAGTGCCTGGCTAGCTCCGGGGAGCCAGGCTGGAGCCAGCCCAGTGCACCATTAAGGGTGCTGCCGGGCAGGC
>BJFM01003254.1:0-46721 GCA_016586285.1 Arothron firmamentum | reverse complement strand
GAGGAGAGCATGATGATGAGGAGAGGATGGAGAGGAGAGCATGATGATCGCATTTGATGATGAGGACTATAGAGATAGAGCATGATGATCGCATTGCATGGAGAGGAGGGGATGATGAGGATTGCATGATGACAACAATAGTTGATGGTCACTAGAAAGTAAGCAGTCTTCATAAATCAGTACTTTAAGGAATTATGTTCTGTTGCTGTGTGTGTATCATTTATGTGTAGATTATGCTTGTTAAGGTGATTGGCTGCTGAAGGCTAGGTCAGAAAATTCCACTGGACTGATGCAGGTCACTCTGACTTTCCCCTCAGCGGACATGCTCGTCTGAAGGAAGTCCATCTTCTGGCTGACACCTGAATGTTCCTGAAAGACAAGAAGAGACAACCACTCATCAATTTTCTCTCAACACCACGTCTGTCCCTCAAACACATTTGCTGTCTTTGTTCCAACTAAACTTTTATTTACAAAAAGCCATCCCATCATCAACTACCAAATGAAGATTTGGAATTCTGTAACATCTATATGCTGATTTCAGTATGGTCTTAGCTGTGGGGAGTGGGAGTAGAAGGCAGAGTTAGGAGGAAGTTGTCTCATAAAAATGGTCCCAAACACAATTGCAGTCTATTTCAACTCAGAAATTTCAGCCTCAGTCAGAAAAAGTCAACTACAGGCAGAAGATTTAGAATTTGTATACATCTATAAGCGCCACAGAAGGGGAGGAAGACCAGGGTTCAAAGGTGATGGAACTGATCACATCTGAGAAGAACAACACAACCTTTAACATTAGCGTGTTTGTGGCTGTTCGACGATGCCGTTTGTTGTTCACAGTTGCAGTCTCCACTGCAGCAAGGGTCAATCCTCCCGGTACTTTTAAAACATCTGGTTTTGTTGAACAAGGTGTAGAATGAATTAAACTACACCCTCCTTCATTTACACTACATCACAGTAGAAAACAACAGCGCACCCATCATCTGGTGACCCTGGGAATAGGTCCAAAGGTCAGCGGTGGACAGCTCACCATCTTTCTCATCAACCGTCCAACAAGGTGAACTGGGAGTTATTCTGGCTCAGACCGTGTTGGTCATCTGGTCTGCAACTGGTCTGGACCAACCAGAGCAAACCAGAGGCAGCCAGACCAAACAGACACCAATGTCCATGAAAACTCTCAGGCTCTTACCCGAGTCGGTGTCAGGGGGCTGCTGGATCCCTTCTCCAGGCAGGCAGGCAGGCAGGGCTTCAGTCACAAAAAACACACACACAAAAAAAACACTGACTGGTCTGAAATATCAAGTTATGCATTTCCCAATGTCTTTTATGTTGGTTTGTAACAATACATAAAATTAAGTCTTCGATGAAATATGCCAAGCTGAAACCTTATTTTATTTTAGAAAATAGCAGCTAGCTTAGCTTAGCAAACGGGCAGTAACAATAAAACAAACAGTAAGTTATTATTGACGTGCGTGTTAGCATTAGCGCTTAGCATGCTCAAAATGTTTGCTCACCCATTTCTTTATGTCTTCGTGAGCGTGAGGGAAACGTGGGCTCTCAGCTACTTGCACTGGTCCAGGCTCCACCGGGGTCTCCTCAGTTTTGAAGCCGTTTCAACAACTTTCCTGGTGTTTTCTTCAAGCTCAGCGTCTCCTCCACACGGGAGCTGCCGCTCACGAACTTTAATTTTTGCTCTCAGCCAGGTGACCACACCTGCTGCCTCCCGATTGGCTGAGAGCTCGGGGTTCTGATGAGGGGTTCATTTTTGCATAGCAACACGTCACCACGTCATTATCCTGGTCCTCGTTGTTTACCCAAATAAATATAAAGCACAATATCGCCCCCCCCGGCTGTAAGTTACACTTGAGTATCAGTGTACATTAAGGAAAAGGTCAAGTCCATAACAGATGTCGTTCATAGCTAAAACAATACGTATATGCAATGTTTACTACACAGTGCAAGTCCCTCCATGTCAAAATATGCACTTATTTAAAATGCAATACTCTTTAAGGCATACAATCATTTTGTAGATTTTTTTTTATTATTAAAGGTGTTTTTGAAAATACAGGTTTATACAGACTCTGAAAATAATGGTACAACAATTATCAGCATTTTGTAACAAATCTGACAATGACCATTTAAAATGCAGAATTTCCCAGCCACATCGGATGCTCAAATGAAATCAGAAAAACAAAAAAAAAGACAGGAGGAAAGATGTCATATTTCCACAATCAGCATAAATGCACATTCACATATACACAGGTATGTGCAAATGAATCCAAGCACATGTACATAGAGTCAAACAGGCAGAGTCTGCTGTGAAATCCCTTTCATATTCAACTAATATTTAATGGGAGCCCATAATCAATGGGAACCATGCATTACAAACAGTACAAATGCTCTGTTTTATTTCAAAGGAACATACAATATGTACCAATAAACCAATTATTAAACAATGTAAATGAGGGGACTCTAATAAAACAGTACAGATAATGTTGAGTACATAGTGGACAATTCCAAAGTGATATTCCCCATTTTCCCCAAACCCAAATGTCCTCATTTCATACAAAAATAAAACTGATTCCCCAAAATCCCACCTTGAACACTATCCTGTGCCTATAAAACTATCAAGGATCACTCCTCTGCTCTTCACCAGCTGCTACCTTTACTCCCTACTTTTTAACACTGGATTAGACCTGGGTCAAATGACTATCCATGAGACTTTCAGGTAGTTTGTGTGACAGAATGTAAATGATTAGTCTAACACAGCCCAGTCCCGTGGAAAAAAACAAACAAAAACAAAACACATTTTAGATTAAGCCAAAGATATTTTCCACAAGGAGAATGAAGATGACCCAGGTCTGCCCATAAATCATTATTGCACTACAGATTATACCGTCAGGATTTTGAGTAAGAACGTGTTTAAAGTCTTCCACTGATGCCCCAGTTTAGTGATCCTGAATTGCTCGGGACTTTTGAACTGGTCCAAGAATGGAGTTAAAACAGTGCAAACCAACGGAAGACAATAAGCAACTAGAATGTTCTGGGAATGTTCTTGAATGTCAATTTGGAGGTTTAAAAAAAAAAAAGATTATCAGAATGGTAAAAGTAACTCAATTGACTAAAAAATTACTCTTATTTCTGTAGTCAAATAATGATCACAACAGTATTGATTTTCGTTTTAGGGCCTCCCCATTGGTCACAGCCTGGTTCCGTCTGTCCTCCGGTCTATCTCTTGCCCCTTTTATTACCAGCAGGGGGTTTCTTGAGCTGAAGCAGAGTCCCTCCCGTGCTGAAGCCAGCGGTGGGTTGGTTCGAAACACCGAAGGTCAGGCCGGCCGAGGGGTTGATGCCAGGGTTGCTGAAGCTGAAGCCAGAGCCGCTGCTACCAAAGCCTAGAGAGAGAGAGAGAGAGAGAGAGAGAGAGAGAGAGAGAGAGAGAGAGAGAGAGAGAGAGAGAGAATAAAAACTGCATTAAATTACATCAACATCCAAGTTTAGAGAATCTCAACATGGCTACAGGAAGTTCGTCCAATTGTGGACAGGATGTTCTGAACAATATCTCAGGTGAGCACGAGCGCGCGCCGACGCAGACCGTACCTGCGCTCAGACTGCCTCCTGTAGGCTTACCGGTGGAAGAGAAGGCAAAAGAAGACCCCCCAGTGCCCACCCCACCAAATCCTGGCCCTCCACCAAAACCTGCAGAAGAGAGTGATACAGTGAAATCAGTGTGAGCCACGGCCGGGCAGAAGCTACGCTAGGAACACATCGGAAGCACAGCCTAAGGAGGGCAGGCAGGCGCAAACAAGCACATAGGCAATCTGAGGCAAGCTCATCAAACGCATACAACACAGAGCTTCTGAAGCTGCAAAGCGCAGGCCACAGGAAGGGAGAACCTAATGATTCTGTCACATTAATTACACAAACTGAGTGCGTTCAGACCACTTTGTTTGCAATAACAATCTTACATTTTTTTCCCTTATAAGTAACCTGGCAGATTTTCCTCAATTCACCCACTGTCCATGTGTAGATTTATAGAAGTGCCGTGTGATGTGAACGCACTTACAAAAATCATACATCAAGACTTCACCACTCTCAAACACTTCTTATCGCTATGTTATACAGCTGAAACAACTGGTACTTTAAAGGTCAAATGCAGAGGAAGGTCGTACATGATGTAAGGGCAAAATATCAGGAAATGTCTTATTTAAAGGCAGAGGCGATACCTCCAAGAGCAGAGGAGCCCAGGCAGGTGCCAACTGCTGAAGCAAAAGGGCTTCCAAACCCAGCCCCCAGGGGCGCCTGGGTGCCTAAGACACACACACAGATATGCTTTATTCTTCCGAATGAGAAATTGCTCATTAAGATTTGGGATTTTGGTACCATGACTGCAAAAATTTGCCTTTTAATCCTCTTCAGATTGTAAACTTTGTTTAAATGACAGTTCTGCTATAGATGCCCATTGGTTCATCACTGTAAACAACTGTCTGACAGCACTTTCAACCCAGAAAAAAAGTGTGATTTTTAAAACATTTCAGCTTATTAACACTGAAAACTGCTGCTAGTTCTTTCACTCAGAAACTTGTCTTTCCTCCTTTACTCATTCAAAATTTTGCAAGGCTTCCAATCAGTCTGTATTGTTCAGGGCTCAAAAATAAACAAGGACAAACGTTTCTTTGTTTAAAAACGGGATTTATTGTCAATTTCATATGCAATTCCACTTACATAAAACACAAACAAACAGTTTAAGAACAGAACTGATTGTTAATTGCTAAGTGCTACTGCATTTGACAAGTTTCCAAATTGAAGTTTTCTGAGAGTGAATGAACTAGCAAACAGACACACAGATCACATCACGCAGATATCGAAGACGGCTTAAAAAGGCACACCATATTATATATACTGTATCAACAAGCATTGGCTATATAAGGTTAAACACATTCCTCTACAAATAGAAGCAGGAGAGATTTAAGATAAGAAGTGAGTTTGGCAACTATAGCGTCACATAAACCTACATCAAAAGTAAATCTATATGGACGATTTGAGGCTACAACATAAAAAGTCCAACTGAATTAGTCAGGTGAGATAGTGGCATGATGAATTCAACATTTAGACAGTGTGTTTGTGTTGCATTATGAAAAAATTCTGGAATTTGTAAAATGGTGTGTGACAACCAACTATAGAAAATGTGATTTGCGACTCAAAAAGGCCTAATTTCCTCACAAAGAAATGATGCGAGTCGAAATATCTGTACTTTTAACACTGTAGGCAGAGTATGGTGATAACTAGAGTGCTGAGAAAAAAAGCTTAAAAAAAGTCACATTTTTCTTCCTTCACCTGTTGCAGAACAGAGGTAAATAAGATTCCTGCTCTTTTAATGAGGTTTAAGAAAATACAGCAGTCAGCATTAGCATACTGACAGAAAGTGGGAAGATTGCTCACGTACACAAACAACAGCGGTAAAACCCGCAATTATCCTCACGGTCGAGGTCCAAACCGTTTCAACAGGCCGCTGATGACTAATATCTCTCGTACCATGTACAAACTCTAAGGATATGGAAGACAATCAAGTGTAAGCTAAATTACCAAAGTTAAAAATGAATCAAATTTAGCTCAAATCAGTCATATTTAACGGGAAACTGAAGAGTGAAGCAGCCTTTTTCGTTAGTCTGATTACTTCAACGGACAACTGACGGAGGCTGAATTTACCTAGCACCATTCAAACAAGCAGCAAAACTACAGCTACCAGGTGAGAGTGGACTGGTGACCCCTGGACACCAGATGACAAACTACATTACATCTTCAATCTTCAAAAATGACAGCCCTGATCTGAATTTTAAGTCAAGTTACACTGTTTCATTGTTTCTTGTGGAAAATAATTGATCATTAAGTTTTTGTTTGGCACAAATGGACAAGTCTTAGCAGCAAAATGACTCTTAATGTCTCAAATTGGGTTTATATCAAGTACAGCCACCTTGGATTAAATACCTGAAATTACAACTGGTGGACTGAAAAACCATTTACTCTGCAACTCAATTTAAGTGACTAAATGGGAAATACACCAGCACTGTTCTAATGATGGCAGCCCTTCAGCAGAACGCTTAAATGAAGTAACAACAGGATGTCCTCATGCAAGCGAGCCGGCGACGTGTGTATTCATCCTGAACAGTCAAATAATGCAGATGGGAGCTATTTTTACCAGCCTTGCCTCTACTTAAGACCAGCTAAGTGCAGAAATTAAAAAAAACTATTTAAGAAAAAATTTATATTTCAGGAAATTAAATAATTATATTTTAAGTCCTGAGTCTTTTGGCACCTTGCCTCATGTTCACAAGCTTTTAGCCTTTATAAACAACCATCATACCCAGTGTCACACAAGTCTGTCTGGTTAGTGTTGTCATGTGCTGCGATCCGCGCAACCTTTCGCTGCCCCACACACTTCATAATACTGCAATAAATAAATAAATACTGACAAAATTCCACACAGCCACCTGTAATTAGTCTGTGAAAAGAGTCAATTAGAGGCTAGTTTCTGTTTGCCAAGAGTCATGGAATTTTATCAATTGTTAGTATTGACATCAAAACTACATCACGCAACTCAAAAGGACCACAATAAATAAACAGCAAGTCATTGGCTTGGATAAATATAATATTAGAAAGAGAAAGCAGCTCTGTAGAGAGCTTTAGCAAGTATTAGGTGTGTGCTCTTGACTCACGTTACCGTGGCAACAAAGCAATTTTCCTGCAAAACACATCCAGGCAGCAAATTCCTAAAATCTTCTCTTTCCTACTTTGCACATACGAAAACGGTGTAATAGAATAATTCGAAAGCTTCACTGTAGGTCCTGTTAGGTTATTACACTAAAGTACATAAAGTTAAACATTCACTTTCTGTTGAACTAATGCTAATAACAGTCTGAGCAGATTTAATGGTTGTAGTAAAGGAAAGGAGGAAAACTAATTAGTAATTTGCCATGTGTGAAGTCTGAAACCATGCAGTCTTTAATATTGCTTACAGTTATTATATTATTACTATTACTAATCCTCTGGAATTGACAAGGAAAAAAAAAAGAAAAGAAAAACATGCTATTTATAGGATATTTTGTTCTGTTCTTTAGTAGGTGCCCTGATGTGCTAATAGGATGGCCCATAAACGCATCCAAGAATGTGATTAATAAAGCATAGCAAATCTGATTGGTAAAAAGAATTTCTGGGATAAATGTGTCAAAGCACCTCACCAAAGACAGTATTGTTACCAACAGCCTTCATCGTTCTACTTGGGCAGAAAAATATTTTTCTAACAATGGCTTAAAGTACTTGATAATGTTCATATTTGATAAATATATCCCCTGATTGACACAAATGTCTAAAGATACAAGATTAATCTTTTACTCTGCTAAAGTACTGGTTTAGGGTAATATAAATCTCCTTCTCTATTATTTGATTTGCCAAGCTGGTTAATTTTTTTTAATTCTGGTCGGGCACTAACACCAACCTAAATGAGAGATTTCGGTGGAACGATTTAAAATTTTACTAATATAAAATAGATCTTGACAGATTTGTCGCTTTTTTAACTCACAAATGAGGAACTAGATGGTAAGGCAGTAAAAACATTTCTGTACCTTCTGCCACTGCAGAAAATAAAAACTTCTCTATTGTATTTTAAAACTCCTGCTCCCTGTCTTCTATTAAACTGTCAATTCAACAGCCTCAATTTAAAAAAACGCAAACAGACAAAAGATCCAAACTCTAAATGATGCATTTGTCCTTTCTCTCCCTCTTTACTGTAAGGGAATAAAGGGGTAGAACTTTCTAAAACTTGTAGGCAGTCAGACCTGGAGTTGGCTGCTGTTGCTGGGTCAGCGTGGCTGCCATGGCAACGGCTGCAGCATTGGGAACGCTGGAGAATGGTGCGGGCCCCGTTGTAACTTTGGGCGTGCTCTGCCACTTTCTGTTTGAAGCACGTTTGGACTCAAAGACATCTGTAGAATCTTCGAGGAAAGCCCGACGGTAAGAGAGGTACTGGTGCTTCAGGATCTGATGCCAGCAGAAAAATGGGAAACCAATAACATTAACACACGCACAACAGAAGTCGGTTCAATTTTCTTGAAATGCTCAACTGACTTTTATCATTGTGTACTTTCTAAAAGACAAAAGCGGTAGGAGAGAACCCACCTTTACATTCTCATGAACAGACTGGAGCTGGGCGGCCTGAGCAACAAACGTCTGGTACAGCTTCTGCATGGCCAAAGTCAAGTCTGTAATGTAAAGATTAGAAGAAGAAAAATTAATATATACACACATACATACACACACACACACACACGTATATATATAAATAAAACACACATCATATATATATATATATGTTGCGAGAGTGAGAGACAGAGACAGAGGGAGAGATGGTCTTCTTACCCTGAGGAGTGATGTGGTTTCCACTGCTCTGGGTTGTCAGGTGGTTCTCGAGCTCCTCTATCTGTTGCCGGTACTGCTGCAACTGCACTTCAAACTGCTCTACCAGACTCCGGAAATAACTAAATATGCAAAACAATATTTTTATTATTAGTATTAGAAATAGCTTTTGGTTAATCAATGAAAATTGCAAAATATATGGTAACTACGCAGGGGATGACTTACTCAGATGGAGCAGTGTTCTCATGCTGGAGGCCAGGGGGTGTCTTTTGTGTCCGAAGAGCAATGTCCGCGTTTTTCAATTCCTAAGAGTAAAATAAAGTGAGAAGAAAGACAAACTTTGCTGTTTGGGATGTGTAAGACTGTCCAGAAATGCTGATTTTGGTAGAAGCATACAACGTCCATCAACCATGTTATATTGGGTAGTATCCTGCTGTTGCACTCTGCTGGAGTCCAAGTTCTATTCTATCCGTTAACAAAAGTGTTTTTTTACTTGTGCCGTCTCCAGCTTTAGCTTGTCGATGGCCAGTCCTTGACGTTGCAGGCCGCTGGCACTGACAGAAAGAAGCTGTTTCATGTTCTTGATATCATCTTGGACTTTGGAAATGGCTTTTGATGACATCCGGCTGATATCCTCCTGAACCTGTTTCTGGTCTTTAACAAATTTCCTTAAAAAAACAAGTTAGTAATTAATATTATTAAAAAGCTCAATTATCCAAAGAATTAAACCAAATGATTTAAACTAATTGATAATTTTGACCAAAGTAACTCATTATTTTGAAATAGAAATTAGTAGCATTTCAAGAGATGTGCACATCCAACACTTACTGGAAATTTTCAACATCTTGACAAATGACCGGGGGTAAGTTCTCATCTTTTAAAGCCTTAATGTCCCTAAGGAAGAGAGGTAGTTTTGCAATAACAACATAAACAATCTTTGTCACTTATAATAAGGTTAATTAGTTTTTGTAGAATGTAAATGTGAATAAAAAATTTTAGACATTCCTTAATTACTAGGAGCATTTGTCTCTGCTGTTATATAATAATGAAGCACACATGGTGCTGGTCATCAAGACTTACAGTGCACTGGTTCCAGATGACGTGTCACTTTTGTTTTCTGAGGATGTGCTAAAGTCAACTCCACCCAGTCCAATACTGGGGGCAGGGGCTGTTGTTGCTGCTGTGGAGGTAGCTAGGAGGGAGCCAAAATTTAAACCACCCCCTGCTCCAAGAGTGGTCTGACCCAAACCTTTGAACACACGTAAAATGTTGGTTAATACACCACAAAGCATTGGGACCTTTACTAAAAATTACACATTATAGAATATAATGTTTAGATCATACCTGTAGATGTGGGGGTAGAGAAGAGACCTCCACCCAGGGATGGAACTGTGGTGGTCGTTGTACCTCCAAGACCACCAAGTGTGAAGCCTGAGGCTGCAGGTTGTTGTGGAGCTGTAGCTGTCAGGACCGAGCCAAAGGTGAGTCCTGCACCAGCAGGGGCTGATGAAGACGTGGTAGCGACCGCAGTAAGGGAAAAGGGAGTTGCTGAGGCAGTGGGTTTGTTGAAGGCAAAGTTAAAGCCAGTGGAAGCAGCTGCAGAGGCTGGGGTACCTAAAGATAATCAAGGATAAAACAAGGTTAAAAACTTGCTTTTATTGATTGAATGTTGAAAAGATCTTCAGGAAATACATGCCTAAGGTAAGACCTGTTGTGGGTGCAGCAGCACCTAGATGAGAACAGAATGAGAGAATAAAATACATTTTAAGGAGTATAAATATATGTGATTATCTATTTGTGTAATATATATATATATAGATATATATCTATATAGATATAGATATAGATATTACTTGAGGCAGGCGTGTTGAAGGAGAATCCACCAGCTGGCTTTTGAGCAAACAGACTGCCTCCCAGGCCAAGAGTTGTGGTAGCGCTTGTAGTAGCAGCAGCAGCAGCAGCAGCAGCGGGGGTACCCAGAGTAGTCCCAAAGGAGAAGCCACCAGAACTGGTCACTGGTGCACTACATATATAACATCAACAATTATTTATTAATGTCGCATAAAGATGTTAGTGTAAGGGAGAACATAACCAGGCTAAACAATAATCACTGTATGTTCGACTAGAATTTCGAATCTACAACAGGTTTTTGTTTTTAGAGAATAGCTTCGCAGTTTAAACATTAGGATAAATCAAAACCGATATTGTCAAAGCAAAACACGTTACAATTTAAAAGGGCAACTTTGTATTCAATTAGCAAAAAAACACGTCCCAACAGTTTTGTTAAAATTGATGGTGCTCAACAGGTTAGCAATAGCAAACCTGCTGAGGACCACGCTATCGATAGCTAAATAGACACATTACCTGGTTGCGGTTCCAAATGACAATCCCCCACCAGTGGTGGTGGAACCAAGAATCCCTGATGCAAAGTTAAAGCCAGACATTTTACCCCAAGTGGAACTAAAGAACACCTGCTGGTTATTTAGACTTCATCTACGCATGTAAACGCTCGGCATCACGGCTAACATACTAGTTAGCACTGAAAGCTAGATGTACGCGTGAAGGCCAAATCCCGTGTTCATTCAACACTTCATTGAAGAAACGCGGCCTCTTAAAAAATGCGCAAGTGTTTTGCAGGAACGTGATAAGCCTTCGGACCGTTAACGCTATATCTTACAATATTACCGCATTCATACGTCGCAGGTTAAATAAAAGCATGGTAGGTTACTTTTCCTTTTACCCGCCCGAGTGTTTCTCGATTCACATTGCATTGTGGGTAATTTTTAAAACCACATTTCCCATCGTTCCAATCACTGTTTCTGTCCCGTGACGCTTTTGCGCTTTCACCATATTGCGGAAGTCAAGAAAAACTGTTTGTTGCCCTGTGTCACTTAATTTTAAAAATATTTCCGGTTGTGATTTATAAATAAAACACGAAACTTGTACTTGGGCTTACTTGCCCTTAGAAAATAAGGAAACATGCAGAGACAATAAAGATGGAACTTTATTTAATTTTGTATTCTAAAAACATTCATTTATTAGAATTCCTGGACCGATGTAATGAAGACTTTCGTTACGTTGTGGTTTTACTTTGAAAACCCCACCCACATTACAGTTTCCGTTATTACAAAGATCTTTATGCGGATGGAGGAGTAAAAGTAATTGATAATGAACACATATCTTTTACCTGTGAGAAAGCAAAGCCTTTTTGTGTAACTATTTAAGACGACAGAATATCAATGATACTGTTTTCTCCGAAAAGCGTCATTTAAAACTTTGCAGTCATAAAGAGCTGATCGGACTCGGAAAAATGGAACATATTCGAACGCCTAAGGTAGTGTTAGCTAACATTTCAAGCTAATTGTCAATGGATTTGATACAGTGCGCAGTTCGGCCTACCTTTTGTAATGTTTGAGTGCGGAACCGTTTTGCAACTAATATTGTTTAATGCTTAAGTATCGTCCCAGTAGTCTGAAATAGCAGGTGTTGCTAGCAGCTGGTCTCAGACGTGACAAGCATCAGTGATCTGCATTCTTCCGTACAGCGGAATTTCTGTTGATGATTTTTTTTTTTTTAATATGTATATAATCATTCATTGTTGGCTTTGTGTCATACTGACCACTTAGTCTGTGTATTCGCTATAAGTGATCACTATAACGAAGCACCTCAAAAATGTTAAACGGATTTATGAAGCTGTCAGATAGCGTCATGTTGTTTACACACAGAGTGATCACTTTTAGGCTTTTTGATTTTGCAAAGCTCTCCATTTTTTGTCTCACTTGTGTTGGGCAGATAAGTCAATTGTTACATGTTTTGCTATTTTGTGCATGGCGATGTTTTTGAGTTGCCGACATCGACACTATTTTCTCGCAGTCACTGTGTATTTTCCCATTAGTCTATTTATCACCACGCAGAGATACAGTGCCATTGTCTGCCCCCACTCAATGTTATCCCACATACATATTTGTTTCTTATGTGCTTGGAGTATGTTGTGTAGAGCATCAGGATAGGTTGTGCATAAGAGTAAGTCTTTTGTGGAAATAGGTGGGTGTGGTCCTATTGGATTCAGCCCTGGAAACTGTTTGCTTTAATGAAACAGCAAAAAAGGTGTTGTCAACCTCCATTAGAATTAGTTCCTTAGAATAGATTGCTTAAGAAATAGTGCAACCTGTGGACTCAGTGTTGTGTTTAATATGTCTTGAAGTACTGTATCTTCAACAAAATGCCAACATGGACTGTATTAGCATAAAACGTCAGGTTGCAATATTTTTCTTTCTGACTTACTGACGTGCACACATAGCTGAAACAGGGCTATAATGGAGCAGGGTCATATTGGTTGCTGGGAGACAGACCTCTTATCATTTTGAACAGGAAGACGGAAATTGGAGAAAGGATGTCTGAGTCAGCATGTGTGACAGATGTGGAGGTTTAACAACAAATGTGGAAAAAAAGGAAATATGCACACATCAGTAACATCTTGGATAATAAACTACTATTGAAGTCATGTAACTAATTAACTGTTATTAAAGGCCATGTACGTGGGCAGTGATGTGTGACTAAAATCATTCAGTCGTTGGCCTACGTGTTGTGAGAATTTGTGAACATTTATGTGTCGCAGATATTTTCTAAATAGAGGAGAAAATAAAAATGTTCATTGCAGAATCAGTTCAGTCTTGTCCAGGAATGATCACTCACTCTCGTGATGCTGGAAGTGGCAGCTGAAAACTGGCCAGATGGAGTTGGTTGGATAGTCGCCTAGCTTGATTCACTTCTGCTGACAGTAATTTAGTTTTTTCCATTGCTGATCTACTTTTTCCTGAATGTTCAAAGTGAAGGAAACAAGAATGACGTGCGTGAGTGTGCTCGCTTGCAGGTGGAACAGGTGCGACTGCTGGATCGTTTTAGCAACAAATCCACGCACGGCACGCTGTACCTCACAGCCACACATCTTATCTTTGTGGAGAGCAGCTCCAGTAATACGCCAGCTGGTGCACAAGAGATCTGGGTGAGTACTTAATTAAGGACTGCAGCGTGTTTAACCTAGCATGCTAGGTGCACTAGGTATGCCACATAAAGTAGCTACCGTACTTACTGTCTATGTCACTGTGAAATTGCATAACATGACTTGCTGGCTCTTCATGTATTGCTCAAAAAGTCTGAGCTTTGCAAAGAAGTTTATTGTAGACCTTAAGAGGAAGTAGACAGACTTCATGTTGTTATCACACACTTTTAACTCACGGTATACAGTATATAGATGATTGTTACGCAATGAGTGACAGAACAGTGACTTGGTGAATTTAAAGATTATTTGAAAATATAAACACGGATGTGTGTTAAATGCACCGGTGGGTTTAAAACTTACTTGGAGGGGTTCATTAAATATTAAACAGAAGTGTAATTACTGTCTGTCTAAAAGGGTGGAGGGACCAGTATATATTCATTAAGGTGTCTCATAGGTCACTTCAAATGTTGATGAATGTGCATTTTTACGCCATATGGCTTGTTTCCCTGTTGCACAATTTTTTTTTTCCTGAACAGATTTTGCATCACCACATAGCATCAGTGGAGAAGCTGTCCCTGACGACGACCGGCTGCCCTTTGTTCATTCAGTGTCGCAACTTCAGGGTGGTCCATTTTGTGATGCAGAGAGAAAGAGACTGCCACGACGTTTACAGCTCCCTGCTGCGTCTCCTGCGGCCTGGTGTGTTTCACCCTGTGTGCCTGTATCAAAGTTCTTAACAGTCTGTTGAAAGGAGAAGTTGCTTATCGTGGCTTCTGACATGCCTTTCATGAAGGAGTTTCAGTCGGAGTACAAAAACTAGGAACTGTCTATTCAGTTTTTTCTCCCATTTTTAAGATGTGCTCAATAATATATACTGTATTGTGTAAGCTATGATCACTGTGTGGCATGTTAACCATAGTACGCCAAGCAAATAACCAAAATGGCTAATCCTAACCGTAACCATCCATTGTTTTTGGTATAATTGAATCACTTTTGTGTGCTTCCTTCTTCCTTTACGCAGTGTCCTATGAGGAACTGTATGCATTCTCCTACAACCCCAAACAGAATGACCAACAGAGGGAGGAAGGGTGGCAGCTCATCGACCTGGTGGCAGAGTATGAGAGAATGGGCGTGCCTTGTGACCAGTGGCAGCTCACTGACGTCAACAGAGATTATAAGGTAAACGGTAGGCTTTATTTGTTCTTGGCTCACATGGTGCAGTTCTTTTGAATCGGGCATGCTGTATTTGTACAGCTAGGGCTGGATTAACTTTGCGGATGTCTCAATGTATTATAAACACCACCTGGGCCTCTAGTTTATGACAAACTTAACATGTAAAATCAAACATCTGGTCCTGATTTGACGTTGCTGTTCTGCGTGTGTGTCCTGCGTGTGTGTCCTTGTCACCATAACGGAAAATCCCTGCTGTCTGCTGCTCTCCCATCTCCAATTTTGCTTCCTAATTAAATAAATTGTTTAATTGATGTTGTGTTAGTATTTCCTCATTGTTTAGCATGGTATCATTTTGATTTATTTTCATTTATTTTAAATGTTTTAAGTATCTTCTGTCTGAACGCCACCTTAAAAATTGATATTTCTGTAACAAGACATACAGAAGAAACTACAGATTCTCACTTACTGTATAAACAAAGTCCTCGGATATGTTTACTTTGGCTTTTAAATTGCATAGGATTGTTTACATTAAGCATTATCCTGCTTCTCAATTAAAATATCTTGAATTTGAGGGGAGAGGATTTTAATTTTGTTCATGGTATTGTGTAAAACAAGTGCATATTTGTCCAGAAGGGGGTGCACTTTAATCACAAGAAGTTCATCAGATTAGTGGAGGGGCTTTCCCATGGGAAACAACTTTTCGTTGTTTGAATATGAAGGTCACAGTATGTTTTTGCACTGTTGTTGATTCGACAGGTGTGTGAGACATATCCGCGAGACCTGTACGTTCCCGTCACGGCCAGTAAACCCATCATTGTGGGGAGTTCCAAGTTCAGAAGCAAAGGGCGTTTTCCTGTACTCACATATTTCTACCAAGAGAAGAAGGTACATCGGTGACCTCCACATCGTACAGTACATATACTAGAATCTTCATTATTATTTGGTCAAAGTATTTGTCATGATGTAATACAGCAACAGATGGGAAATGCCAACATTCTGCTATAGCAGCCTTATGTGTCCTCACGCTTTTAACATTGCAGGTAAGCTGACACGTTCTGTCTTTTCTTGCAACAGGCAGCAGTGTGCCGATGCAGCCAGCCCCTCTCTGGGTTCAGTGCGAGATGTTTAGAGGATGAGAGTATGCTGCAGGCCATCAGTAAAGCCAATCACAACAGCCGCTTCGTCTATGTGATGGACACCAGGCCAAAGGTAGCCAGCTGAAATTAGCTGGCTCCAGTACATCACAGGGTACGCGGTTACTGTAGAATGGCGTCAGAAGAATGTGTTGTTGTTGTGCTTTCGTCCTGCAGCTGAACGCGCTAGCCAATCGAGCGGCCGGCAAAGGCTACGAGAACGAAGACAACTACTCAAACATCCGCTTCCAGTTTGTCGGCATCGAAAACATCCACGTCATGAGGACCAGCCTTCAGAAGCTCTTAGAAGGTTATAGATGTTTTGTTGAAAACAACCCCCTGCACTTAAGTCAGTAAATAAACCAGAAATGACCTAATTGTGTAATTTATGTATGTCTCAGTGATCAGGACTCGCTCTCTTTCTATGAGTGACTACCTGGTTGGGCTAGAGAGTAGTGGCTGGCTGCGTCATATCAAATCCGTTGTCGATGCAGCTGTCTTTCTCAGCAAGGTAATTTCTTTTTTCTTTAAATTTCTTCAGACATCAGAGGAAGCATTGAGTTTTTATACAACACCATGCATATGGATCTGGATGTGGTTATTTTTCTCTAAACTCTCTTCTTCCTTCCGTGACGACTCCAGGCTGTGACGGGGGAAGGCGCCAGTGTGTTGGTTCATTGTTCAGATGGCTGGGACAGAACAGCTCAGGTCTGCTCTCTGGGGGCACTGCTCATGGACCCGTACTACCGCACCACCAAGGGCTTCATGGTAAAGACACATACCTTTAGAACCAGTTCCATTGTTCGATATATGAAAACAAGATCTGTTTTTGCTTTTAGGTACTGATTGAGAAAGACTGGATCTCGTTTGGTCACAAATTTGCAGACAGGTGAGGTTGTAAATACCTGTTAATATTTTATTAGGAAATCCCATATGTTCCAGCGATTTTTTTTTTTTTTTAATAAGAAAAAGGTGTCACTTTTTTGATATTATCCGCTGCGTGTCTGCTGATGCACTGTAGGTGTGACCAGTTGGACGGGGATCCAAAAGAGGTGTCTCCTATTTTCACTCAGTTTCTTGAATGTGTCTGGCAGCTGACAGAACAGTTCCCTCAGGTACGCAGCTCCGTCGTCCGCTTTCGCTTTCTCCTCCATTCCAGATGTTCAGCGCACACGATGACTAATGAAGCTCTCCTTTAGGCATTTGAATTCAACGAGTGGTTCCTGCTGCAGATTCACGAACACGTTCACTCCTGTCAGTATGGAAACTTTCTCGGCAACAACCAGAGACAGAGAGAGGAGCTGCAGTGAGTTAAAAGACAAAGTGATGCAGTTGTTTCTGTAATGTAGTTATTGAATTTTTTTTCTTTGCTAATTTATTTTAACCTCAACCTTCCCACATTTGCTTAATCAATTATACTTCCTTTTATTTTTTTTTGTTTTATTTTTGCCAGAATCTTTTCAGGTTTAACATAAATGACTTCATTCATACAGAAAATGTATTTCTGTAGTTTTTTTTTTTTGTGTAGACCAAACATTGTCATAAAATGTCTCTCTTTTGTGCTCCAGGCTGAGAGAACGGACCCACTCACTGTGGGCCTTTCTCATGAATGAAAAACAGAACTACTTGAATCCATTTTACAGCCCTTTGTACTGTAAAAACCACCCTGTACTGGTGCCCTCCACTCTGCCCCACAATTTCAAGTCAGTATGGTCGTCCTTACTTTTTTTTATCCTCAAACCTCTTTAAAAAAAACAAAAAAAAAAAACCCAAAAGCTAATGCTTGTGCGTGCTTCTCCTTTGAAGGTTCTGGAGAAACATGTACCATCAGTTTGATCGGTCCATGCACCCACGTCAGTCTATAGTCAATACCATCCTGACTCTGAAAGAGAAAAGTCAAAAGGCAGAGAGCACACTGCAAGCTCTGGAGAATGTGAGTTTCCATTAAAAGAGACGATAAAAGATTTTAAATATGCTGGTGCAGTTATAAAAAGAATATTTAAGAACAGTTGATTTTAAATATTGCATTAAATTGTTTCTCTGTGTATATATAACATGGAAACTAGTAAACTTGACAGTTTTTTTTCTTCTGTCTCTAGCGACTCCAGCAGCTCGGTGTGAGCCCTGTCGTCACCTCTGACCTCCCTGTCCCACCTCCAACCAGAAATCAGCACTTCAATTCCAGCACACTCCCACCAAGGCCCAACACCCTCATTCTCGGAGCTCCAATAAACCAAAAGGAAGTGCAGCGGCAGGAGGAGGAAGAGGAGGAGGAGGTGGGTGAGGAAGCCACAGAGAGCATTGACATGGAGCGGACAGTAGAGGGCAGCAGTGGCACTGAGAGCAGAAAGCAGAGCTACGGAGAGCTGGAAGGGACCTTCAACGGAGAGTTGGCCAAGGAAGAGCCAGCTGTTGTCAGTTTGGAGTTTGGAGTGGCACGCATGACCTGCTGAGAGTAAACTGATTATGGGATACAGAGCGTAGACATGCCTAAGAGAGAGGGCTCTGAAAGTGTATGTGCATTCATTTGGACCTGTCGTATGTGTCACAATGTGCTGATTAAAGATTATAATAGTCTTGACTGGACAGAGCGTGTGAAGATTTATATCTGTATAGTCGAAATCTCGAAAACTCTTATTATATCACATACTGCACCTATTCAAGTTTTTTTTTTTATGAATGCATAAATTCAATCTAATGAAGTGTTGAACAGAAGAAAATAAATTAATCCAAAACAATTCTGAATTTTAGTTGGTTTATTATTCATTTATTTTTATTAAGCTTAAAAAAATAATATTAGAAATTACTGGGCCACAGCAATAAAAACCAAGCGATGATCTCATTCTCTGGCAGCAGAGATATTCCATCTGATCTTGCTGCCTGAATCCAACCTAATCTAAATATTCTGCACCAGTAAAGCCGATTTTATTTTAATTTTTTATTTCATGGAGTTTTAACTCTCAGACCCTGAAAACGGTTCATTTGTCAAGTGTAGCTCTCATTTAATCCTATTCTACGTCTCACATTGATCAGATAATCTGGTTTACTTCCACTCATTGATCCCAAATCCTATTGGCCGTGTTTTCAGTGCTTGACGGCTTGTAGGTTGTGGCAGATGAGACGCCTCAGGATGAGGCAGGTCTCATTTTCTACAATTAATTAAACCAGAACTTTAAATAAAAATGATCCTTGTGTTTTTCCCCCCCAACAGAGATATAGCTATGTTGGCCACCTTGGAAGATTAATTTCAGAATCAGTTTTTGAACAATAATCATCAGCTTGGCTCGGCTATTAGACACTGGCAGATTGCGATTTAGGATTGGGGATTGCAGATCTACATCAGATTGAAGTTACATCTTCCAGAATCAGATTGATATCGAAAAAAACATGACATAAAAACCTGCAGGGAGTCATACACATTTGTCCCTGCAGTCACCACAGAATTTACAAATGTTCTTGTGTTGCTTTGCATGGCACCCAACAAAGGAACCCAAAGCGTCACCACAACAGATGCTGCATTTTCAATACTTCATGAAAGCTTCAGCAGGTTTATGATCACCAGACTGGTATGTCCATTCTGTATTGCCTTGAATACCGCTGTACCTGTTTTTCCCCTTTATCTTTCACTCTTTGTTCTTGTTCAACTTTCATGTTAAAGTACACAACACAATGTCACCGGCTTTTTCCTGTGCAGACCTATTTGTGTACATTGCCTCGCATGAAACATTAAGGGGTTTTCTTTCAGAAGCGAGCTAGCAAGGGCTCTCCCAGGGTTCTGAATCATTCATGGTACTGAACGCCCTGTTGATAAAACACTCCAGGACAAGGAGGAACGGCCTCAATTCAACGTAATCGTCCAACACCTGAACACCGACATGTGACGATATATTGTCAGTCAAAGGATCCAGTGGTAAAGTCGGTAGCGACTACAGTTAAATTAGGCAGGAAGTGGAAGGCAAAACAGGCTGTAAGTTATAAGTTATAATTATTGGTGACTTTAACATCCATGTAGATGTGGCTAATGATAGCTTGGCTCCTCCATTGTTACCTCCCGCAGTTGGAACCAGGGGATGACCGGAGGGAAACAAAGGAATGTTTTCCGGGAACAAGGAGAGCAACACAGAAAATGAGTCGTGTGAGCAAAAAGTGAGTCAAACCAAAAACAACCACAATAGTGAAGAAGTACTTAGACCAAAAAACTAAACTCAAAAGACCAGGACCAAACAACAACTAAAATAACTAAGGGTGCCACCACCTCGGGGTGGGGGGACCACAGGCTCTCAACAGCTGGGCAGGAGCAAACCAAAGACACCAGAAACACCCAGGAGAAAAGGGCAAAATGAGTCAACCAAAGAAAAGTACTAATCACACATTCTCCACTGAGAGGACACAATGTACACAACAAACAGGACCACAATCAGCCACCATGGAGGACCTCTGTCACACTCTCTCACCAACCAACCCGGCCGCAAATCTCTTCCCCTCTTTATCCACCTGTGGCTGACGAGCAGAGTGGAGACAGCTGCTGATTGGGAATGGGACGATCACCTGGTGGCAAAACACTCACACGCAGACACACCCACACAGGTCCACAGACATAACTCTACAGGCTCTCGGGCAGTAACAATTCAATTCCATATTAGAAACAATTGGCTTCTGTCAATGTGTGCATGAAGCCACTCACTACTTCAACCATAACTAGACCTTGTGTTCGCATATAGGGTTGAAATTAAACACTTAACACTCTCTCCTCGGAATTCAGTTTTGTCTGACCATCATTTAATAACTTTTGATGCTATCTTAGCTGACTGCACAAAACCGAACAGAAGCACTCTCACTAGATACCTGTTTGACAATGCCATAGTTCTGTCGATTCTTAGTACAGTAGCCTGGCTCAGTATGTCTGGGGACTCATGCACTACCCCTAGTTACCGCAACATTGAAAATAGCATTGTAGGCTCAGTGCACAGCATGCTTAACCGAATTGCACCTCTATCTGAAAAAACATAACTAGAAGAAGTTCTGCTCCATTGTACACTCAAGAAACACGCGAGCTAAAGCAAGGATCACAACACAAAGAAGAAATGGTGGTCAACAAAAAAGGTTGAATTTTATCAGGCCTGGCAAGATAGTCTAAAAACATACAGAGCAGCACTCCGTACAGCCAAACCCAGTTACTACTCATCACTCGTAAAAAAAAATAAGAACAACACCTGGTTTTTATTCAGCACTGTAGCCAGGCTGACCAGCAGTCATAAAAAATTATAACCATTAGAGATAACATTCAAGACCTCCTAGCATCAGCCTAACTCCCTATCAGCCCTCAACAATTGGCTTCTATCATTTCTTCCTCTAAATCCACAACCTGTCTCTTAGATCCTCTTCATACTAGATTACTTAAGGAAGGGATCCCTTTACTTGACACCTCCTTACTAGACATTATTAATCTGTTCCTGACATCAGGCTATGTCTCACAGACTTGTAAGGTTGCTGTAATCAAATCCCTGCTAAAAACAAAACCCACTCTGGATCCAGGGGTTTTAGCAGACTATAGGCCTATCTCCAACCTGGTCTTCATTTCGGAAATTCTGGAGAAAGCCAGCTCTGCAATTATCTCCATAAAAACATTCTATTTGACGCCCATCAGTCAGGTTTCAGGGAACATCACAGCACAGAGACCACACTGGTAAAAGTAACTAATGACCTATTAACGGCCTCTGATCAGGGCTATGTTTCAGTTCTTGTCCTTCTGGATCTCAGTGCTGCTTTTGATACTTTTAACCACCAGATTCTTTTACATAGATTAGAAAATCAAATAGGTATAAATGGAACTGCTTTAAGCTGGTTTAAGTCCTATCTGTCAGACAGACATCACTTTGTACATGTAAGCTTGTCCATGCCCACTAAGGTTAGCTATGGTGTTCCACAAGGTTCTGTCTTTGGCCCGATCCCATTCACAAATGCTATGCTCCCACTAGGCAGTGCGATCAGAAAGCACTCAATACATTTTCACTGTTATGCTGATGACACCCAATTGTACTTATCAATGAAGCCAGAGGAACGCAATCAGCTAACACAACTGCAATCCTGTATTGCAGATATTAATTCCTGGATGACCCACAACGTTCTTCTATTAAACTCAGACAAAACTGAAGTTCTCTTAGTTAGTCCAAAACATCTAAGACAATCTTTAGCTAACGATATAGGCTTTCATAATGGACTAGCTCCTGCCTCTAGCACATTGTAAAGAACCTGGGTGTTAGCTTTGATCAGGACTCGTGTTTTAACACGTATATAAAACAAATCTCGAAGACTGTCTACTTCCACCTTCGTAACACTGCATAGATTAGACCTGTCCTTTCCTTAGATGCTGCTGAGAAGCTCATCCATGCCTTTGTTACCTCCAGGCTGGATTACACTTTTATCAGCGCCTACAGTTAAATCAGACAGGAGGAGGAAGGCAAAACAGGCTGTACAGCCAGCACAGGCAGCTCTTAAGCATAAGGACATCATTGGCCATGTTCAGCATGGGCGTGGTGGCTTAAGATTGGCCACTGAGAAACTCGTGTGGACTAAGGCTTCTGTTGTAGAGAAGAGGGAAACGATAGTGGAAGAAATACATAGGCAGAAGGAGAGGCTGCCATAGTTTTGTTGCAAAATCTACTGTTTCCTTACTCAGTGAGTTGGGTATTAAGGGGCAGAGCCTCAGGCATGCAGTTTAAAGCACGTCCCTGGCAGCAGAAAGAGCAAGTGAGTGGCTGTGGCTAAAGATAATATATCTTAATAAGAGTTGTATGCTCTTGGTCTCAGTGCTTGGAAAAAAAAAAAGGAATTTAGGTCAGAATGAGTGGAGAGAGTGCTGTACAGGTGTATCGGCCGAAGGTCTGGTATACGGTGCACCTGCATATTAGCCTCTACCAGCATTTAGGTATAGCAGAGTAAAAATGGGAAGAGATATGAGATGGTCTTAATGTGACACCTGGTTATGGGAATATTGTTGGTCTTGTGTTTGATTCTGACTGGTTGCTGGTGTGCTGCCTGCTGGTTTGGTTGTTTGGGTAACGGGTGGGGACTTCTTGGACTATGGCACGAGGGATTTTTTACAATCTTATTATGTGTATTAATGAATTAATACATACACATCCATCTTCAGCTTTATCTTCACACCTCATTTTATTTACCACAAGCAAATAATGTGTGAACAAAAGCACAACAAACACGAAAGTGTTTGTCTTCACAGTGCCATCTGAAGGTCAGAGCATGGCGCACGCATGGAAAAATCCCAAGAGTTTGAGATCACTCTTCCAAGATAAAACACACTGACATGTCTGCCCGGATAACACTGGTATGAGTCAATGATTTTTGGCCACTGAGGTCACTGAAACACTTATTCTGTCGTAGCACATCTGTGAAAGTGAACGCTTGAACGCCAGCATTTTTGAAGTGGTTTGATATACTGGGGACATTACGTAAGAAGTAAACAACTAAGTGCCATCATGCTTTGCTCAAAATTAACAGGAGGTGATGACAGATGAGATGCTGGCATATTGAAATTTGATATGTGCATACAGACGGACAAATGTGACCTGTCGCTGTTGGGTAAAGTGGGTTTGATAATGGCTTCTATGGCTGAGCTCCATATCAGCGACATCGAGCGAACGCAGCAATATGATCTCCCCTTAGGGAAAAGAGTCGATCGGGAATACACCCTTGTGTTTTCTGTTGTGATGCATCTAAAACCCTGCTGTGTGATCTGCCTTTTAATGTATGATGGATGATATACTAATGGAAAAAGATGCTCAATTACCTAATGTCTATTTCATGACGTAGGCTTTCAGGGGAGTCACAGTTGCACAACGCTTTCCTGTACCAAACTGCATCTTTGGAAGGTTTTTCTTATTAAATTGAGGTTCTGTAGTTTCAAACATCTATTGCTGCAGCCACCCTGACAGGAGACAGAATTGTAAATCTTTTAAGTTCCAGTAAAATACCACAGTTCCTACCTCACCCTTAAATACCGAGACAACAATGTCAATATTTGCAGCAGGTACATGCAAAGTGTACACGCTGCATGCTTGTCGGCACATGGGCTTGGGCAAGCTATAACACTGGCACACACAAGAAGGAGGGAAGCAAGATGAGAAAATTTTCTCTAACTGTCCCACTTAGAGCTGAGCTTCACTCGAGGGGCTGAAATAGGAATCCTACTTAGAGAGCTTTGAGGAGGAAGAGAGGGTGTGTGTAAAGATAATAGAGTGTGTGTTTCTATTGCTGGTTGTGACTATAATAGAACAGTCAGAAATCTTGATAATAATAACCTTCACCTTCTAAAAGAACCACACCATTCTACTTAAAAACATCAATGAAATAGTTTGCAGCCAGAGTTGTTTCGCATTTTTTTCAACATAATTTAACTAATTTAATCAATAATTTCGCAGATATTAACCCCCCCCCCACCCCCCCCCCACCCCCCCCACCAAAACATTGACTTCTTTCTGCACTGAAACATTCAAAACGACTGTTAAAGCAAACATTCTTGAATCGACATGTGACGACGGAGCCCGATCATCGGCAGCCATCTGCCGCTTACTCGGTTTCAAGTTTACCCCACGGCCACCTGATCCATGAGAGCATGGCTGTGGGACATTGTGCTTGATTGTCTTTAAGTAGAGATGTACACACTGGGTGAATAACTGACCAGCAAAGCCGGCCAGCTGGGCAAAAATCATTTTTGTTAGTGGAGAAGAGCACAAGGCAGATACGCTTGAGTGCTTCACTCTGGGGAAGCCCACAAAACGTGTTTGTGTGGGTGTGACTGTGTGTCTGTGGATCTGTGGGTGTTTCCTTCGGCACATGAATGCAGACATTGTTTGATGGCAATGGGCTGGAAGAGGAGAGTCTGTGCCCAGAGCAACTAAGGAGTAGGAGGAGGAGGAGGAGGAAGAAGAGGAGAGAGGAGAGGAGAGGAGAGTGGGGCGGGGAGGAGGTTTGAAATGGGGTCGTGGTAACAAGCAGATTCAAGCGGGGGTCTGAATACGGCTTGAATAGGTGCCAAAAAGAGCACCCCACACTGGATAACCCAAGTCCAAATAAAACAAACAAAAAACAAACAAAATAAAACAGGAAAAAAACTGGGCTCTCCTGGGAACAGCAATGCAGGTGAATATGACCTATTTTGAGAGATTGCTGCAAACCAATACCTCACTAAGACAAATGGAACGCATTAGTCACTATTTCACAATTTAGTGCGAGACTCTAAATAACAAACACAAAAAAATGGGAATTACCACAGCAGCAAAGCCAAACTGTTATTTTCCCAACTACAGTTATTCTTCCAAAAGTAAGTGCATATGGCTAATTTAATAAAGAACCACTACAACGAATGGTTACAAATGTGTGCGTGTGCGTAAACACACACGCACGCACGCACGCACGAACACACACAACACACTAACCAACAATAGGGTGACAGTTAAAATTTGTTGTCACAGCTCACCAACACCTGGTCATGTGCTTCCATATGGAAGGGGGCTTGGCGCCATATGGCCTCTGAGTCTGACCTTAACTGTGCTTGAGTCTTGTCTGAGCTGTTGATAAGCTTCTCTCTTGTTTCAGTCGTTTAATTCGAGAATCTGACAGTGTTGCTGACACCTTTGTTCCACACATATGCTGAGAGTGATACGGATATGGTGAGGCCTGGTGAAATAATAAAAGAAAAGTACGTACACAACACTAAGTTACAATAATCAAATAAACTGTGGTCGGGCTTGGAATTACTCATTCCAGTCTGTTTCATGACTCACTGAGAAACCTTGCAGAAACATGTTAAACCCATGTCTAATCTGTTAAAATTCATTAGCAGGTGTTTAACGCTGCTTAATTTTCAAGCACGCCAAGGCATGAAGTGTAAAGTCCAAACACACACACACACACACACACACACACACACACACACACACACACACACACACACACACACACACACACACACACACAGCACTGGAAGAGATGCTTGTGGGGATCACAAATTTGATGAAGACTCAAAGAGAAACAGTGGGTGCATTAGTGACAGGGAAGGTGGAGGAAGAGAGGAGGAAGAGGATGGGGGAGGGAGTGGAGGACAGGCACTGGCACCCCGCCAACGTTGACGAAAGCTGCTTAGCCCACCCAGTTGCCATGGATACAGCAAGGAGCAGCTAGCTGCATGTGTGATAGCGAGAGAGAGGGAGAGGGAAATAGACAGAGAGAGAGAGGGAGGGGAGGCTGAGAGAAAACCAGCAGGCAGGCATTAGAGCAAGCCAGAGTGGGAGTGTAAGAGCACCAGACGGAGGGGTGTAAAGAGAGAGAGAGAGAGAGAGAGAGAGAGAAGGGGGGTTGAATGTTTGTGTTACCAGAGAGAAAGGGAGAACACAGGAAGACAGCAAGGGAGCTCAAGGAAGACGACAGAGAGGGAGCAGTAGAGTGCTATAATGGAGGTGCAGTCAGAGTGTGTGGAGCCTCCTATGGCCCCTCAGTGTGACCCGCAGTCCACTGGGAAGATCAACAAAGCCGCGTTTAAACTCTTCGGAAAGCGGCGCACCGGTTCTGGAATGGCCGGCTTCTTTTCCTTCCGAAACAAAGGGAGCACGAATAACACAAATTCTGACAACGGGAATTCTTTGAATGGAAACAGCTCAGTGACATCAGCGGAGATCATCAGGAGCAAAACCTGCGATGGACTAATGAGCTCCAACAGTGATGCTGATGGACAGAGGGAGGGACTTGCGAGCTTGGAGGCAGGACCGGTGAGGTCTCTGAGTAAATCACTGAGCTTTTTCTCCCTACTCCGACGTGGAAGTTTTAAGTCGAGCGAAAACGGAGGGGCAGGACTTGTCAGAAGAGGGAGGGGCCTTAAAGGATTTTTTAGCAGCATGCGATGGAGACGCAAAGACAAAACAAATGAGAAAGAGGTTGAAGAGTTGGAGGGGAAGAGGAAGGAGGATGGAATAATTGATGACTCGGAAAAGCTGAAGGATATAACACTCACCCTTGAACCCCCTCCTCATCATCACCAAGAGGATTGTGAGGATGCAGAGACAGAACCCAACATTGAGACTCCCTCTACAAGTGTCACTTTGACACCCTCACAATGTGTTACCATGCCAGAGCCATCTGGTGAGCTGGATTCCCCCTTTACTTACACACCTACTGACTCGCCACTGCGGCCTCCCATCCAAAAAACCAAAGCTTCAATATCCAGCCTCACCCCTTCCCTTGCCACGCCCCCTTTGGATCGGTGCAGCACAGTTGACCCACCCTCTGAGCCTTCGGTGGACAGGCTCTGTTCTCTTCTATTCACTGATGTCACATCCCTCAAGAGCTTTGATTCTCTGACAGGCTGTGGTGATATTATTGCTGATGCAGATGATGAGGGACCATCAGGTAATGGGGGCAGTGGCACCAGCAGCAGTAGCAGTGGAGGAGGAGGGGGAGGCATTGCTCCAAGCTCCGGCAGAGTTGTTGGTATCGCCAGCACCGTGTCTCATCGTTCTCCCTCCAAAACCCCTCTTACTTCCCCGCTGACACAGCCCATGTTTCCAGTGTCCTCAAGCTCAGTGCCTTCCTCTTTGCCAGCCCGGGCTCGTGCACCACCTTCTCCGCAACACCAGCCCCCTGGTAGTGGTGTGGTTGCATACATGGGTGGAGGAGAAGAAATGGCCAGTCCAGAGGGAGTGGATGATGCAGACATGCAGGGACTCTGGCACATGCTGCCATCCACAGGTGACAACTCCCCTGCTTTGCCTCGATCGCACCAACTTCCATCATCTACCCCTACTTCCACCTACCCCCCTCGTGCCACTTCTGGCCTTCCCAGCAGCTACTTGCCCTCTGGGCCGAGGAGCGTAGACCGAAAGCTATCTCAGGTGAAGACACTGGGGCTCAGTAAAATCCCAGTTGTCGGTGGAGCAGGAACCAAGGCAGGTAAACCCCCACTCTCACATGCACACGGATATAACGTAACATCTCCTGGTGAAAAAGAGCCACTTAGGGATGAAGGCTACTGGGACACACCGTCGGCAACACCCACAGCAACACCTGATGATAGCGGCCTGCAGCGGAACCAGAGGATTGGCCTATCACGTGACAGCTGTTCTGGAGACCACCTGTATGATCTTTATAATGACCCTGAGGAGGAAGGAGAGGGTGACGAGCAAGAAGGGCAAAATCAGAGTTCTCTGTCTCCATCTTCTGAATACAAACTGAGTCCCACCTCCCCAACATCTCCAACCTCTTCCTCCTCATCCACCTTCCTGTCAATGAAAGGAAGCTGTAGCCTTCCCCGGGAATCTAAGATCCCGATAAGCAACAGACAAAGCTCTCCTCCGCACTCTACAAGCCAGTCAGCTCTCTCTGCTGTCCTAGAGGTTGAACCCCCTCTGCCAAAGACCAGCGCACCTCCCCCAGCTCGCACCAGAATCCCCGTATCAAAGGTGCCTGTTCGTCGCACTGGGAATAAACCTGGCAACGCAAACAAAGGAAGCACCTACAAGAAGTAGATGTTTCGTTTCCAGTAAGTACATGGACATCACTGTAGTGGTGTTTGTAAAGAGCCAAAAGTTTCCCAAGACCAAGAAAAATGTTGAGCCATGGATTTAAAGGCCTTTAAATTCCTCAGAAATCTCAAAAGCTCTCATTCTTCAGGTTTTTTTTCCTTGCCACATGAAAAGGTCTGCTCACTTAGGAACATAACAAGAAGACTCCAAAATGCTGGGTTAACACCTCCCAGCACTTTGAGGAACTTTGGAACTTGACCTCTGACAATCTGTTTGCTTTGTACCTTTTCTGGAAAACACTGACCTGCTAAAGGAGATGGAGTGTGTGCTCGCACACTGAGGAAAAAAGCAGGACAGTTATTTTTAACTTTTACAGTTCAGTTATGGAATTCCCCTTTGGCAACATTTATAAGGCCCAAATCCAATAAAAATGGAATTTTAGAAATTGTCATTGGATTTATGCTGTAACAAATTACCTCCTAAATCTTAGAGCCAAAGTTTAAAAATAGAACTTTTGAATTCACTTGACAAATCCTGTAGTTTGGAACGCCCCATTTTTTTATTTATGTATTTTTCCATTTCATTGGTTGTCTTTCTGGACCACACAGTAATTTTTAAACAGTACATACAAATATGAAAATTAGCACTGGAAACAAACAGTTTTTGCTGGAACTTTGGATATCTCTGGAGCAGGGACTTTCCTTGCTTTTGATTTATTTGTTGAGTAGACGGGCCTTTTTTTTTTTTAATCTTCGGCCTGTTGCTGTTGGCTCCAGCTATGACACCTGAAGTCTGTCTATACGATATCAGTCTCTGGGATTTACAACTTGTTGATTTACCAATAGAAAGACACAAACCTATCGCAATACTCAACTTAGAGGGATCATTTCGCACTAATGCACCAAAACAACATGCGCCTGTTTTGTTCTGCATGCGGTGCTGCACATATGAGGCACAATGATCAGGGATCATGATCTAATACTGAATGATCTTATAGTTATGCACACGGTTCAGCCCATGGCACTGTCTTTGTAGTTACACTGGATTACCTTTTCTAAGGACGCATGCACTTTTTTTTTTTCCAAGTTACACATTTTTCTACAATGGCTGACTCCTTCCTGAAGCATACTGCACCAATCTGAAACTGTTCTAGCACCAGCTTCGTGACTCTCTCTCTCTCTATGTGTCGTGTCCTTTTTTTATTTTACCGATTATGCACGGACTGATGTAAATGGATGTCAGCCACTTCCAAAAAAAACAAAAAAACCCAGATTACGTCAGGGCTTTAAAGAAGTTGTATACCAGGAGGAAGCAAAGTTAAATTTGTAGACTGATTTGATGATAAACACAACACCATTCTAGGAAGGGCCACAGCTGAATCAGAATGTAGCTTGACATCACTGTTCAATGGCCAGCACACATTTTCCTCTGATGGTCTGTTAACTTCTTTGTCCCTCGTTTGTGGGGTCCACACAAATGTTAGAGTTTACTGTTTCCCCCTGCGTGCTGGAAAAAAAAAAACTCAAAAAAACAAAAAAAAACAAAGAAAGACTATTGCAGTTTTGCAGCCCTGCAAAGCACTGACTGTTGTAAGAGTGATGGGGTGTAAGGCTTCTTAGAGGGTCTTTGTCAGTTATTCAGCGCGAAAAGTCACAGGAAAAAGAATGTTCACTCAAAGAGGGGTTTTATTTAAATGGCAAGATGATGCAAGTTTTCCCACGTCCTATCCACACTGGAACCAGTGACACCCCAGGGTGGACATGATACTAATAGCTTTCCATCTTATGTACAATGTGTTAACTGATCCATATCGCTGCCCAGTTCAAGTGTCTCTTTGGGCCTCCTCATTTTGTAGTGTAGGACAGGTCATGAGTAACCCAACCTAAAGTCTGCATTAAATGCATTTTGCCCCTAATGAAAATGGCAGGCTACAGTAAAGGTCGTTTTGACAACCAGTGACTGCATCCCTTCATGCTTTCTTTACCAACACTGTGAGTTTTGCATTTTCTTTTTCTCTCTCAGCCACTTAATGTCTGCGTTCTATCTAATAAAAGTAACCTAATGAACAGGGGTTATGACTTAGGCTCAGTTTTTAAATGGTGATTGACAGCTAAATGTGTCCCTCGGTGCTTGATGATTTAGGGTTTTCTGGAAATGTAACTCTACGGTGGGGAAACCACAATGTATAGAGAGAATAAGGACCTATCCATTGTTTAATAATACTTTTTACTTTGAATATTTGTGTTCTTTTAATGTCCTACCTACCGCTGTTTTGTGTGTAAATAGGAACTATTTCTCAATGTCTTCCAACTTAATATAATGGTCAGATTCCACAGTAATGACATCAACTGCTGAGGCCAGCATCTTGCTGTCTGGCTCAGTTCCTTGTATTTTCTTTCCAGACTAATTCATCCCTGTATTTCTCTCAAAAATTCGGGTATTTTATACAGCGAGTGACTACCGTGAGAAGCACATTGTTTTTCCTCTTCATGTCTGAGTCTGTTGCTGTCTCTCCACTTTTTATATTTAATAAATGATCTGTTTGAGCCGATATGTCATCTCCAGCCTCTTTGCGACCACAAACTTTAATCCATACACTGTTATATCAGGAACATTGTGCAATTGCATCCTGGAGCAAAATTAAATAGGTCCCTTCCCTCCACAAGCTAACCAACCTTCCAGCCATGTGTCACAAATCACCGAGCTGCAGTTCAGCCAGTGGAGAAGTGAAAACAGAAACACTGTCGATGCGCAGCATCTGGCAGTTTTATTTCGTGCTGGATCAGCTTTGTTTGGAAGTTAAAGGTTGTCAATAAGTTGCATTGATTGATGCGATGGAAGCCCGACCGCTGTCACTGTCATTGTCTGCTGTTGGTCTTTTAGGGGAAAAGACGTGGGGGGGAACAGGGACACACTGAAAAAGGCAGCCAACTGATGCACAGCTGATGCACGTGCATCTAAATCCCATGTGTCCTAAATATGATACTGATGAACCGGAGACTCCTATTGTCTCCAGGAAGACACATGTTGCTCTGAACAGCTTGCATGCTGTTGTTGTGGTGTGGGTGTACATGTTGTGGAATGAGGGGAGGATGTGGTGCAGTGCGAATCCCCTTTGCAATGGTGTAGCCCCCCCCCCCCACACACACACACACACACACACACACACACACACACACGCACACACACACGCACACACACGCATCTGCAAAGGGGTTTATGTAAAAGCCTTACGTAAGACCATAACACTCACTTGTACCAGCCCACCAGATCAAAGCTAGCAATGCTGACAAAGAGAAGGACGTGTGCCCGTGTGAACGAGCGCGCACACTTGCTGTGAGCTGATTTCACCATGAATCTGCAGCCAGATTGCTGGGTATGAACAGTCATCCTCACAGTGAGTCGTGTCTGTGCGCAAGGGAGTATTTTCAAGCAGTGAGGAGAAAAGTGAAAGAACGTGTACGTGGAACGTGTGTTGTGAATCCAAGCCATCTGTTCAAGCTTTTAGCTAATGTTTACCTCTTTTAATGAACTGCAGCCATGCAGAGCAATTTTAAAATAACTTTCTTCTATTTAAAGCACAGAGAGTTGATAAATCTACCTTAAAGTTTGCCAAAAATGAGCCATAAATGTAATGCAGACCAGCAGGAAATCTCTTCTAAGATCTGCTTAGATTAGCAAATTGTTGCAAATGGTGATTTTTTGCCATTTGTGAATTTATAAATGCTTTAATATTTGCAAGTAAAAGGGTGTCTTTGAGTACTTGGACAATTGTGTAAACAATGTTACACGTTACAACTGCCAAATTACTTGATTTTGGATCTTCACAAATAAATACAGTAATCCTGTGAAATCATTTTGCATGACAAAATTGAAATCTAATCTGAAAATTCTGAATAGAAAGCTGTTTGCTGGATTAGCTATGTGTGCCCTGTATCGATGTATGTGTGATGGATCTTTTAGTGCCATTGAAAATCTGCACCCGGCACTCTGCGTGGCAGCCTCTCCACAGCCGTTCTCATAGTTACTTCACTAGGTCAGCCAATGAAAACAGGGGGCTGGGCAAGGAGGAGGTGGGGCGAGTTTCGGGGTTGGGGGGAGGTGGGCGGCTATCTGACACAGCATGTGAGGACACAAACAGAGACATGCACATTAACCTACATACTGTATAAGCGTGTTGTTGTTTTTTTGTTTTTTTTTTCTCTATGTATTGAGAGTCTATAATCAAAAGCTGATCACAAACCTGGTCCAAAATTCACCCACAAAACATTTTGCATGTTCAACATTCTTCCAAAAACTTGAATAAATTCGAGATTAAGGTATAAGGAGGGCAGTAGATACAATGCTGCCTTATTGGAGAGCCCTTGAAACCCTGCAGTTTGCTGACTTTCCATCAGCATCAAATCGTTTGTTTTCACCACAGGCAGCCATCGTTGTTATTCTCTTCCTTCCTCCCTCCTGTAGCCTCTCATGATGTGAAGTAATCATTCCACTTGTCAATAATTTATCAAGCTTTGTCAACATGAATAACCGCTGTCGCGTCTATGAGGATGCTAGGTCATGGTATCCTTTAACGATAAAGTGTAGTAAAATGAACCACTTCTGCAGTGGTTGGTTCCAACATTTAACTCAGCAATAAGGTGCATGGCCAATCCGATATGATCTTCTTGGCAGCAAGATAAAAAATTAATTAGATTTGGAGTCTCAAAATGAGCAATGAATAATTCAAGCACTTCAGACAAACCCAGTTTCATATTGAGAGGGATAAATAGTGGCCTGGAGAAATAAGTGTATGTTGTAATATGCAAATATGCACAACAAAAAAAAAGTTTAATTAGGAAAAGATTCTTGGTAATGTGGACTAAGTGCTGCACACCAACTCTAAGCAGAACTCCACTTGAAATGTTAACAAATCCAAAGCCAATAGGTGTAACCCTAGGAAACCACATAAAAAGTAAGGTACAAACAAAGGTATGGAAAAACACACACTCCCGCACGTGCACGTGCACGTACACGCACGCACGCACACACACACACACACACACACACACACACACACAATTACAAGCATCAAAAAAGCACAGTAATGGGAGGTCTGCTTGTGGCTTGTGGTCATCTTCACAACTATTTTTTTTTTTAAAACAGCCATCGTTGTTCATAATAGGTAATTGTTAGCTTGATGCATTAAGAAATAGGTAAAGAAAAATTGAACACATAAAATAAAAAACATTGAATCATATTAACAATGCTGCAATTTTTTATTAGGCCTGTGGGCAGTCGAGACATACTGTACAAAGGTGTGTGACTGTCCGAATACTCTTGTGAACATAAAATACAATATAATCTCAGAGTTTCATATTCCTCCAAAACTGAGACCTGCAAATGGGCCGAAACAGTGAGCTGCCCAGATGAAAACCAAGAAACAAGAAACAGGACGTTTTGAATATGTGATAGGACTTAAATCTACAAGCACATACACAATATAAAGAACTCAACCTGAGGATTTAGGGGGGGCAAAAAAAATCTATAATAATTGACAGTATATAAAGCCAAAAGGCAATCATTCCCTTGATTTGGCACATGCACTGTACAATGTTGAGGACCCTGTGGAGCTACCCTTCACCACCCTGGCAATAAACTCCTCCAGTGGCTGCCGTCTGGCAAACGACTTCATTCCTGCGTGGCCAAAATTGAGAGACTGAGAAAAAAGCTTCCTTCCCCAGGCCATCAGGACACTCAACCCTCTGCCCCACAACATAACTCCCATTCCCTTAATACACCGTTCACACACCATTCTCATTCCTCCATACATACGCTCACATAAAGACATATTATATCATATCGTGGCTATGTTTATATATATATATATCTTACCTATATACATAGGCACCGAATAGGTAAATTACACCTCTTGAGAAGTCTATGCAGTCCTCTTGAACATACACTAATGTACTAATGTTTGCCAAGCCCCAGCCCACAATAGTGCACCCACTGGATTAGTCAGTTTTCAGCTGCATGTATTTACATTTTGTGAGGAAAAAATCTCCACTCAAACATGCCCCTGAGAAAAACACATCCAATCAACTTATTGGTGCATGAATATCCACATTGATGTACGTATACAGTCTATCTTTTGCGATTTCCTTGACCGTATAATTTAAGGTATTAATCCCATCTTTGTCCATGCTCACCTGAGTTTGGGTCAGTTTTTCATTATTCTTTGGATTTGCCTCATTGTGTTTATCTCTCTGATGCTTGATCATTTTGTACCTTCCTGTAATGTGGTCTGGTCGAGAAATAGACATGCCGTGGAAGATGATTCGATTATAGATATCATCATCCTCACCCCCCCAGCCCCAGTAAGTGTTTGGGAAACCGTTGATGGCCAAGATCTGTTCCTTGGACAATGAAGAAACGCCGCCAAAGTATCTGTTATAAGGCAGCTTGAAATCAAACTTGTCGATAGAGACGGACAAGTGTCGGGGACCTTCGAAGCATCTGTAGAGGTTACGATCATCCATGGGGACCAGATCTACGTCTGAGAAGACGAAACACTCATAATCGTATTCCTTTAGTGCCTCAGCAAAGCCCACGTTCATCAGTTTAGCCCGGTTGAAGACTCCTTCTCCATCCTGGTTGATGACATAGATGCCGTAGTCCAGCTGTTGTCGCACCAACATTGGATGGAGGTAAAACAGCAGGTGCTTCAGGTGCTCGTGCCGATTCCGGTAGGGGATAATGATGGCCACCTGAGCAGATTAAAATATAATTTAATCATGCTTTTTAAAAGTACATAATAGTAGCAGAAAAGGTAAAATTCTTATTTTTATTTTTTAATAACCTCCACCTACACTAAGAGTAAAATAATTCTGCTAATATAATAATAATAATAATAATAATAATAATAATAATAATAATAATAATAATAATAATAATAATAATAATAATAATAACATGTTGACATGAAACATGAAAATGTTGATCAATTGAGAAAAATGCTCCATTAACTAACTTCAAATCGACATGTTCATCGTAGAAACTTACTTCTCCCACATTTCTGAATAAAAAGTTGTTTTAGCATCATGGTCATTCTGCTTTCCAGTTTTATTCCATCTCACAGTTTCACCTACCTTGTGTTGAGAAAAACAATCTCTGGGCATGTATCTTCCTCCATCCTGAAGAGGAGCGCCAACTTCTTTTCTGATGTCGCTCCAAGTCCGGCTACGGTGAAAATCTACCTCAAGAGGTCCCACAAGACTGGACGGGTTGTCAGGACAGGGTCCCAGAGTCGTGCTTCTATAGACCGGCTTCGCCGTCTTCACTTCAAAGACCTCAGGAGCATTTTGAAATTTGGAATTGATGCAGTAAATTTGGTCCAAGTTCTGAATGGTCCCAGAAAGTTCTTCCCTTTTATCTCCCAAATAATCTCTTTCAATAAAATAAGTTAAACTGCTCTTTTTGTTGTAATGTAGAAGCACAACGACACACAATATACTGACAATAGCCCATAATGCAATGGCATTGAATTTTTTCTGCATCGTTGCCACTGCAGGAGCTGGACAATGTGCATCCAACAGCATGTCCACAGATCTGGTACCTGCTTTCCAACGTTTAGCAAGTCAAATAGCAGCAAGACAGGTTTTTACCTTTTCAGCAGCACCTTCTCTCACAACGTCAGCCAATCAGATGAGTCTCACACCTGTTGGTCATAATTAGGGTTTTATATTGTGAGGTTTTTCCAGGGAAAAGCTGCCTCTTTTCATGTGAAGAAGCATTCTTGCACCCTATAGTATATCTTTAATACTTTTATATTTGCTCTATTGTGTAATATACATTATTGCCAGAGAATTTAATGCATTCTGAAAATTAAAACAACAATAAATACAAACACGTCTTGATTATCTGAGGAAGGTGGCCGATTAATTAAAGCTAATTTAGATTCTATTGTCTTTTGAGAAAGAATGTAGGGTATCATTAAAAGTTATTAAAAGCAATGTTCTGGAATGTTGGGAAATGGGTCCCTCTAGTGGTTGCGAGAATGACTTGCGTTTAGGCAAGCATCTGGTTGTCCTGTTCACTAGGAGATATTTCATATTATATTTTGCTACACCTGATTCATGCAGTCTCCTCTGAACAGGGCTATAATCTCAGGTGCTGTTAACTTGAAAGTGATTTAGGGCTTGGAAAAACCGGACAAAAACATACCGTAAAAAGGCTTTAACATGTAGCGGAAAAACACCCAATCTGGCAACGCCAGGCGCCAGCGTCGCTCCGCGATTGCGTCATCAAAACTGGAAGCAGCAGTTGGAGGCGACAGCAGCAGTAGTTCAAGACGAAACTTGATTAGACAAAGCAGCAAAGATGCGTCGTATGATCATTTAATGATTTTTATGACAAGCTCAAAGAGGATGGAAAAATCTTTAATTTTTATGCAAATATTGCCCACCGGCATTCAATAAGAAAAGCCGCACTTCAGTCACATCCACGACAAACCTGAAATGGCACATTGAGCTGAAGCGCCCAGGTAGCCTTTCAACCTATGTGCAAGCAAATATAAAAAAAAAATCAAGACAGTCAACCTAAATCTCATTAACTGCGTACAGCAGCAGTTCCGTCGTCATCTCCCAGCTGCAGCTGGACAACTGCACAGATGTGCAGGTGCAGTATATTGTGAAAGCCCAGCTTTCATAAACCTAATTAAGGGGTTGCAATCTTCCAAAAACGTGCCACCAAGAAAAAAAAGTACACTCTTAAAACAATAAATTTAAAGAAAACATAAGCAAACTTAAGACTGAACTGTCTCAGATTAAGGATTCACAATTGGATATGAAGATGAAATGTGACACAATGTTTCAGTGGTAAACCCGATAAAATAATTGCTGTCTGTGGCTGTATGGCAATAATTTAAAAAATAGCTCACAGCAACATAGAGGGGAAAAACTGAACTAGTTCATTTTTGGAGCTGTAAATTTAGTTCAGAATTTTTGAATTGTTAACTATGAACTGAACTAGTTCATTTTAAAATTTGTGAACTTAACTTTAAAGTGGTTCATGTAGAATATGACTTTGTCAACACTGCTAATGACTACTCCAATATTAACATGCAATTAAATGCTGATGAGGTTGATTGTTCAGACAAAAACAAAATATGAAGATGCTGCAATACTTTCTGGAACCATGGTATCAGTATTCCACTGCTTTCAAAATGTCTGTCTGCATCTTAATATTACCAGTAAAAACAATTGTCTGCATGTTCTTTCTTTGAAAGAGTAAAGGTCAAAGTCCCTCCAGATTCCAGAACATCACCAAAATATAACCTGCTCCTTGGCCCGTTGTAGACATTTCCCGAAAAATTTATTAGAACCTGTTCATAACTTTTCCAGTTATTTCGTTAACAAACACACAAGGAACTAAAAATGCTGTCACATCAACTCCCTTGAAGGAGGTCACTAGAGTATTAACTAGAGGAGATGTCCAGGTGGCTACTATCAGGTGCACACAAACCTGGAATACACTGCCAATTCATGTCAGGAACTGTGATAACTATTGAGCTTTGAAGAAAAACCCTTAAATATTAGTTCAGTCTCATATCCATGCATGAATCCCAATCTGTAGCGTTTATGGTTACCTTTGACTCAAGCATTTACTCTCTATACTGGTCTTCATCGTTTATGCTTTTAAGTCCATGGATGTAATCTTTGTGTGTAACGTTTGTTTTTATGGCGCATGCCTAAGGAAAATACACGAAACTCTGCTATATTTTCATTGCAGCTCAATGCGACAAGTTAAACAACACGCACGGTCCTAATTAAAATTCGTGATAAAGGATTGATCCCAAGCGTCTTTCATATTCTTTTAACTTCTTTTCTGTCACAAAATCAAAAAAAAACCCTTTGTTTTTCAGCCATCTCTCATGCCACAAAGTAGCCAGACAGGTTTTTGCAACTATTGACTTTTTTTTATTTTTTTTTTTTACTTTTTTTGTTGTTTGTTTTCTTAAACCACAAACTGAATTTCAAACCCTGTATGCAGAAAAGGGGGGAAGACAGGAAAACATATACACCTGAGCACTGGTGTCAAGAAAAATGACCCTTTAACTTCTTGTCCAAAAGCAACCAGACATTTTTTGCTTCATTTACTTAATTTAAACTTACTACATCCACCATAACACCCCCAAAATCTCAAACACTTTTTGGTGCGTTAATATCCACATTGATAAATGTGTACAGTCTATCTTTCACAATGTCTTTGACTGTATAAGTTAAGGAATTCATCCCATCTTGATTCATCGTCTCACGAGTGTGGGTCAGTTTATCGGGATTCTTTGGATTAACCTCGTTGTGCTCGTCTCTCTGATGTTTGATCATTTTGTACTTTCCTTTCATGTGATCCGGTCGGTTAATGGACATGCCGTGGAAGACAATGCGTTTGTACATATCATCGTCCTCACCCCCCCAGCCCCAGTAAGTGTTTGGGTAACCGTTAACGGCTAAAAACTGTTGCTTGGAAAAGGACGATACTCCGCCAAAGATTGTGTTATAAGGCAGCTTGAAATCAAACTTGTCGATAGCGACGGACAAGTGTCGGGGACCTTCGAAGCATCTGTAGAGGTTACGATCATCCATGGGGACCAGATCTACGTCTGAGAAGATGAAACATTCGTAATCGTATTCCTTATTCGCCTCAGCAAAGCCCACGTTCATCAGTTTAGCCCGGTTGAAGACTCCTTCTCCATCCTGGTTGATGACATAGATGCCGTAGTCCAGCTGTTGTCGCACCAACATGGGATGGAGGTAAAACAGCAGGTGCTTCAGGTGCTCGTGCCGATTCCGATAGGGGATAATGATGGCCACCTGAGCAGATTGAAATAAATATAATAAATACAAAGAATCATCTGGATGTAGTAAAGTGCAGTGTGTGTGTGTGTGTGTTCCTAAACACTGGTGTACACATAAAGAATCAATACAATTCATTCTTTTGCTTCACCTTTGAGATCTACCAAACATTGTTCTAAGAAAGTCGTTACCTTTTGTTTAGAGACACAGTCGGTAGGTTTATGTCTTCCTCCGTCCTGAAGGGGAGCACTGATTTTTCTTCTGACTTCATTCCAAGTCCGGGTGTGACCAAAATCCACAGAGAAAGGTCCAATGAGATCCGGAGGGTCGTCCAGACATGGTTCCAGGGTTGGTTTGGTATCTTGTTCCTCCGCCTGTTTACCAGCAATCAAGTCTTCACTCTGCTTTTCCAATAGCCCGTCCAACGCTTCCTTAATAGACTTGGAAATTGACACGGTGGCATTTTCCAAAATATAAGCCTTCGGTAAATCAGCAAAATAGTTGCTTTTGTTGTAGAATAGAAGCCCGACAACGGTAACCACACTGAGTAGAGCACACAGAACCAGGATATAACTAAAGACTTTCAGCATTGTTGCCACCTCGGCAGCTCAGTCGTATGAGCCTGACAAGTTTCACCTCCTGTTGGTAACAAAGGACAAAAAGCAGACTAACCGGTTGTGCTTCCTCATACCTGGCTTTATATCTTTATGGTCTGTTGACGCTCACATGTGGAGTGGTAGCGAACATACAGCACACAGTTGTACGTAGTTGTGGAAAGGTTTAGAAGGCAGCTTCCAATCATAGAAAAATAAACTATAACTCATAGTTTTATAAAAGTAATGTATTTGCTGTCTAAGTTTTTATCTCAGTGAGCTGTAGCACAGAATTTAATAGAATAGATGGTGTAAATGTTTAAAAAAAAAACCTAACCTTCACACCTGAGGTTTGAAGGGAGGCAAACACAAGTCACTGTTGTAATATACTTTATACAGGCTGTGAGACCCTGCCTCTAATCTCAGGTTGAACAGAAATCTGTCCACACCCTTTAACCCTGAAGAAGAAGCTAACTCTTGTCTTTTATCTTTTATCCTTGCCTTTTTTCTATTGTGTACAGCAATTTGATCAACTGTTGTTTTTAAAGTGCTTAACAAATAATGTTGGATTAGATTGTCTGTCCTGGCTGAATAATCTGATGTATAGAAGTAAATTACGGCTTTTGTGGTACTACTGTTTGTCTGTTTTTTTCTGGAATGATAAAAGGGTGGGGTTGCCCTTTTCTCTGTTATTTGTAGACAGCAGGGAACAGGTTTCCTTTGTTTGTCCCTTTTTTCAACAAGCTTATTACTTGGTTACGCAAGCCAACAGCCAAGTGGCGACATGTTACTTTGGTCTTCATACAAAATGAAATTTGTTTAGCATATCTCCAGGAACAGATTTCAAGAAATGGAGGGAAAAATAAGGCGCTGAGAAATATGTGATCATCAGAGGGTTGAAAGACAACAACAATAATACCTGACAGGGTCCAAAATCCACGATGACCTTTGATCGGTAATGAGTGCAAGGCAAATGAGATTAATCTTCGTGGAGAGGCTGGAGGAGAAGGAAGTACCATCGCCAGGTTGCTGTAGTTACAAAAGTAATATTATCCATTATTGAAAACGCAGCACAAATATGACTGGATGGGTATTATTCCACCAGGGGAAGTCAGTGGTGTGATTTGCTCAATGGGCTTTGAAAACATGCTCAAAGCAGAAGGACACATGTCAGTTCTTACAAAAAAAGTGATAAACTCTGGGTTTAAACCTTCTTTAGCTACATGTCTGGCAAAATTTTGTCAGCCTTTGAACAGCCCAATGAGTCAACATAGTAAAACGACTTCAACTGTGCTCTGCAATCACAAAAGATGTTTTAACATGGGCAAAAGACGAAGGACTTGTAACAGCAAATAATTACTTTGGCACAAGCTACAGTATATAAGCAAAGTAAAATACACTATCGCCAATGTCAACGTCAATGGCTCTTTTCTTCTGTGGAAACTGAATTAAATTTGTTTGACAGTCTCATCTCAGATTACTATTCAAAGCAGTCAGGCCATGCAAATGGCAGGTCCTTTCCCATTTAGGAATGAATGAATTGAATAGATGTTTTCTGGTGTGCTGGTGTAGCTTGAGCTTAGTTATTCTTTTCAACACGTGTTATTTCATGTTTAGCCATGCCTCAATTCTATTACTAATTTACTTTTCGGATAGTTTTATGTAACTGTTTTAACCTCATGTAACCTGCCACCTCCCAAAGTGAAATGCGGAAGAAGGCAGATGGATATTGTTCTTTTCAATTCATTCAAAAAAGAACAAATATAAAAGTAAATCTTTTTGCATGAAACCAAAGTTTATTCCCTTCATTGTTAGATGCTAACCATGAATAAGTTAATAAAGAAAAAAAGCTACTTAGCAAAAAAGTAATATTGCCAACAACAAAAACATTCTTAGTGTAGATTATTAAAACCTGTGTAACTGCCAAGCCATAAAAGTCACAAAATACATGACATTTCTGCACAACCATTACTAAGATCTGCACAAATATCACTGTGGCTCACTGTTTTACATTGAACTCCAACAGTACAATGTAAAAAAGTCATCCTGAAAGTGTGATTACATTCATACTCTCTTCTGTATTTATTTGTTCATTCAGAGTAATAAAATTATGATTTATGAACTTCAGACTCATTCAACTCCTGCTCCTATGCGGAAAACAAAAAAGAGACTCGCTTCAAGCTTGGACAACACCTGTATTTGTCCTCTTGTTTCACAAACGTTATTGAATTGCTGTTGATGTAGCAGCGGACAGCTATCATGTTTGTTTTGTGAGGTAAAAACAGGATCTTCAACTGTCGTGACCTGACCAGTTTCAAATCCACCCAGAAGTGAACAGAAATAATGTCTTTATGATTCTAAGATATTTTCAAAGAAGTAACAACGGACTATGTCGTGGGATGCCACTGGCGTAATTGCATTCTTTTATCTGAAATCACGATAAACCGTCCTTTGAATACTAGCATAAAGACATGTTACTGCTGTCAAATGATTTAAACCAGAGCATCTTCTTTTGCTGAACATACGCATGTACCCAATAAAAACTGCGCTGTGCAAACTTCAACTGCAACAACCTTTTCAACATAAACATTCCTCACCTATGCCTGATACAACGACCAAAACAATCCTTAACCGACGTCTTTTTCCTTGTTTATTTTTTTGGTGCATTAATATCCACGTTGATAAATGTGTACAGTCTGTCTTTCAGGATGTCTTTGACCGTATAATTTAAGGAATTAACCCCATCTTTATCCATCGTCTCATCAGTATGGGACAGTTTGTTCATCCTCTCTGGATTGTCATCATTGTGTTCGTCTCTCTGATGTTTGATCATTTTGTACTTTCCTTTCACGTGGTCCGGTCGATTAATGGACATGCCGTGGGATGCAATTCGCCTATACATATCATCATCCTCACCGCCCCAGCCCCAGTAAGTGTTTGGGTAGCCATTGACGGTTAAGAACTGTTCCTTGGTCAATGCAGACACGCCGCCAAAGATCGTGCTATAAGGCAGCTGGAAGTTAAACTTGTCGATAGCGACGGACAAGTGTCGGGGACCTTCGAAGCATCTGTAGAGGTTACGATCATCCATGGGGACCAGATCTACGTCTGAGAAGACGAAACACTCATAATCGTATTCCTTTAGTGCCTCAGCAAAGCCCACGTTCATCAGTTTAGCCCGGTTGAAGACTCCCTCTCCATCCTGGTTGATGACATAGATGCCGTAGTCCAGCTGTTGTCGCACCAACATGGGATGGAGGTAAAACAGCAGGTGCTTCAGGTGCTCGTGCCGATTCCGGTAGGGGATAATGATGGCCACCTGAGCAGATTGAAATAAATATCGAAAGTCTCAAAATTAAGAAAACACTTGTAAAACAGTGTAAACTGAACCATAAAGTGCGTCAGGGATGTCTGTCAATGGCAAAATAGATCGGTTCTTAAGTGATGATGTCCAAATTGAATAAGGAAATCAAAGTAAACAAAGTCAAGAGACCAAAAAACCCCAACAATAGTCATTAATGTGCTATTGGCCAGGGAAAAGATTAGATTCTTCTCTGATGCTTAAAGTTGCACACTCCAGACTTTGGGAATAACACTTGTAAAGGTTTGTTGTAAAACATGACCATAAAACTTCACAATATCCTTCAGTCTCCTCAAAATTAAAAAAAAAAATCACAAAAAAGTAGCTAAGAACTAGACAGTCAAAGACAAACAAAAAAAGATGACAGTTCTGAGCAGTTGTGAGTCATATCAGCTGTCAAATAAGACTGCTGCTCCTGCTGTGTTTACAATGTACCAAACAGGGGCCTAAACGTTTGCTTCGGCATTAACACACCTTTGTTAATAATTCAAAGGCGTGTTGATAATTACAATGAGCAAAGCCTGAAGCACAGGAGGTGTTGCCTAGGACACATTCCAAAGTGTCATTTGAGAGCAGCTTACTTTCAACAGCAACAATTTATCGAACTATTGACGATTGAAATGAGAATTGTAACATTCAATTCCATACGAGTAAATTAGCATTTAGCCACAGAATGCGTGTGTCTGATTTTTTTAAAATAAATTCTCTTTCATAGTTTTTCAAAACAAAAATGCATTGATCTTGTCACATACATACACACTATTGAAATTGACAATCTTTTTTTTTTTTGTCTCTGTCTAGCTTCATTTAATTTCAGAAAGTAATTCAAGGCATGTGTACATAATAGTTTAGCTTTTTTAACATAACTATTCATTTTTATATTCTATATTATTTTCAAAAAGAAACCTTTGAAAAGCAGTATATCATAATGACACAAGCTGCCCTTTGCAGCTGGATTATTTTGATCAGTTCAGTCTGTTAATTCATAAACTGTGATGAAGTTGTAGTTTTGTGGGTTTCCTTACCTTGTGTTTGGAGACACAATTCTTTGGCTTGTGTCTTCCTCCATCCTGAAGAGGAGCCCTAATTTTACTTCTGACTTCATTCCAACTCCGGTTAGGACTAAACTCCACTGAGAAAGGCCCAATAAGATTTGGAGGGTCGTCAGGACAGGGTTCCAGGGTCGCGTTGATCTTTTCATCATCAAAGAATTGCATCCTTTCCTCCAACAGCTCATCAAAACGCCTTTTTAAAACCTTGGAAACCGAAACCGTAGCATTTTTCACCAAATCTGTCTTCGATAAATAATTCAAATCCACACTTTCCTTGTAAAACAGAAACACAATGCCAGTCACCACAATGACTACAGCACACAGACCCAGGAAACTATTGAAAGTTTTCGCCATTGCTGCCACCTCAGAGGCTGTGCCTGTGTGAACTGCACAAGAGGTTTCCCCTCCTTCTCATCTAAAGGCAAAGAAGGTGGAAAAACAGGTTTCCACTGAGCACCTGTCATCAACTTCCATTTCCTCTATTCAGATATATAATCTTCCGGTTCAAAGGTTGACTACCAGCTTTTTATGGTCTGACAAGGAAGTTTAATGTGCAGCAATATGTAAGAATTCCATTTGTCCATTATATTATAATTTACTATCACATTTATCATCCTAATTCTTTTTCTTTTAAACAATCTTTCATTTACCTCCACTTAATAGGCTAACTATGCTGCTTTGGCTTTTTCTTTAGGTCAAAGTTGACAGGCTCATCATCATATATGTTTTAAACCACGGATGACTTTATTGCAACGCTTTATTAGTTTACTATATGTTCATGTATTCCATCTGGCCCGGAGATAAAAGGAGTGAGCAGCCACCTTATTGCTTAATGAACTTCACTAACAGGTGGGGACATATTAGACTTGTGCTGGGGATATAATTTCAGTCAGTGCCCATTACACTTGTGTTTTGCTTCACACACTTTGCATGGTGGCACTCGAGTTTGGTAAATAAAGAGAATTTCAGTGTTACTGGAACCAGAATTCCCAGGGCTACTTAAAGGCAAACTGGGAAATGGTAAACAGAATTGAAATCAAAACCATGGGAAGACCTACAGAGGCATGGAAAACAACAACAACAACAAAAAACAAAACAAAAACAAACAAACAAAAAAAAGAGATTCACTTCAAGCTTGGACAGCACGTGTATTCATCCACTTACTTGAGCATTATTTAGCAAACATTATTGTATTGCTGTTGATGTAGCAGCGGACAGCTATTATGCTTGTTTTGTGAGGTAAAAACAGGATATCTTTAATCCTCGTGACCTGACCAGTATCAAATCCACCCAGAAATAATGTCTCTAATGATTCTAAGATATTTTCAAAGTAAAAATGGATTATTTTGCAGGATATGAGGACCAAAAGTGCCAAAATCAAATAAATAGATACATAATTAAATAATTAATTAAATATGTCCTTAATTAATTACAATTGGAATTAAATCAATAAATGCGTTATTAAACGTGTCATTAATTAATTATAATACCAATTCATTGTTGTTAAAAAACGTATATAATTATTTCACTAGCTATTTAATTCATGGTATATATTATAATTTCACCAACTATTTAATTAATTCATGATACATAATTATTTCACTAACTATTTAATTAAATCATGATACATAATTATTTCACTAACTATTTGATTAAATCATGCTCCGTGTGTTGCAGTGGATCATGAATTTATTTAATCTGTCAACCTCACCCATCAAAGTCGGTGGGCGGATCCTCGCACCTGATTGGTTACCCTGCACATCAAGCGAGGGCAAACCGATTGCATGTAATGCGTTGTATAAACTACAGTGTGTTGCTTATTAAATCCATGAGGTTTATTTGTGTAATGAACACATTCTGATCTCTCAAAAAGAACGTGCTAAGTTGAAGGTCTCTTTCAAAGGATTTTAAAAGCTGAATTAAAATTATCCATGCAAACAAAGAATGCCGTGAGCTGTCATCGCCTTTGGGCTTTGACCTGAATTCGACAATTAATTAGAAAAAAAAAATCAAAAAAAAATCACTACTTCACGAAACAATGAAAAAATAAATCTTTGCAAAATATCTACATAACTGTTTATTTCACCTTGTTAATGTAGGGTGACCAGACGTCCCGGTTTACCCAGGACAGTCCCGGTTTTGAGCCACTTGTCCCGTGTCCCGGGGAATTTCAACAAGCCCATTGTGTTCTCCTGGTTTTACGCAAGGTCCGTCCCGGGCGTCCCGTTTCTCTCTCTCTCTCTCTCTCTCTCTCTCTCTCTCTCTCTCTCTCTCTCTCTCTCTCTCTCTCTCTCTCTTTAATCAACGGCACACGCTCCGCATGGTAGCAAGACATAAATGCATAAAAGTGCTTTCCAGTTGAAACTCGTTGTCTTTGGCCTATGAGTCTGTCACTCACACAGAAATAGCGATCTGTTATCTGAACCAATTCCAAAGTTCCACCGTTCTCTGCGTGTCTGCAGCTTGATGCTCATTGGTCCATGAAACCGTATGGGACTGGACCCCTTAAAAGTTACTCAGGCTGACTTTCATGATAGTTGCTCCGAGTCCTATGAAAGCGTTCACTTATTTTGTTTGTGCACTACATGTTGATGTTCAAAAGGGTTTAATGTTAAATTGTTACATTTTTGTCT
>BJFM01003251.1:1840-45036 GCA_016586285.1 Arothron firmamentum | reverse complement strand
GTGTGTGTGTGTGTATGTATGTATATATATGTATGTATATATATATGTAGACAACAAAGTTATAGAAATGTTAAGTATGCAACTTTATTTTTTTTTTTAAACTGCATTAATGTTTAAAGTACTTGTTTTTATAGATTACGCTTAGAAAACTAGCATAGGCAGTGCTAGATAACCTTGGTGTTAATGCATGAATTTAACTGGGTATTTAGGTCAGACAACCGATAAGCCGGAAGACGTCAGTGATTAAAAGCTTGTTGGGTTTAACACACAGGAGAGTTTGGACCTCAAATTTATTATTCTTTATTTATTTATTTAATGAAAATAACTCAGAGGTCTCCTGGAGTTTGTTGAAGCTCTGTTGCATCTTTAGAGTAGATGAACATAAATCTTTGACCCTTCGTTGTCTTTCCTGAACATACTGGAACTGATTGTCAAAAAGATATGAGAAGATATGACTCAGGGAGATGTAGGATAATCATTACCAAATACTTTCCTCTCTTCTAATCAAAATAAAAATTTGCCATTAATAAAGTTTCTTTATATCATTAATTAGATTAAATAACTTCTCAGATTCTTGGTTCTACTTTTCTGCCTATGTGTCTTTTAAATCAATAATTCATTTCAATTCGAATATGAATGTTGTGCCATATGCAGTCGGATTTTTTAATGGAGTCTCTTCTTTTTGAACACTATCTTCATGCAATGCTGACTGTTCCATGCGGCTGTGGTCCTTATGCAATGTCACACTGCCTTCTTCTGCCTGATTAACTTATCTTGAGTTCACTTCTGTTGTAATCCTGATCAATCAGCTGTCATAGACATGTCTGTGGAGGTAAAAGGTCCATCAAGAACATTGAGACATCTGATTTTTTTATTTTTTGGAAAACCTCAGTAGGCTTACCTGGCCTTGTTGACACACACTGGTATCGAATGGCCACTTGATTGAAATGTTAAATAATTTCTAACTATCAAGGTGCTACATAATGATTCTGTGCAGACCACACTGAAGTGTTTGGAATAAGTAATAAACCTCCCCATGCAGTCCCCAGCCACAGGGTCCTCTGGGAGACACTGTCCATGTCCCGCAAGGTCAGAGAGGGACCGACAAATGAAGAAAGAAAATTAGATTCTCCTAAACGTTTGTTCATAAGCCAAGCATTAAAGATAGGATCTAAAACTGTAACTGAGAAATTCACTTTCAGCCAAGATTTGATCAAGTTAGCTGAAGAATCTTTGACAAATATCTAAACAATCCCTTCACTTTTATTCTGTACTCTGCTCTTTTGTGTCTCTTTTTAAACCATTGTTGATAATTGAGGCATTTTTTTCACTCATGCTGTCACATGTTCTTACTGTAGATAATAGATGACTCAGACAAATCATGTGAGTATTTTCAAAAGTAAACATGAACAAGCTCATTTTTATTTCAGTTGAATTTAGCCGATTAGATGGTTTGGAGACTGTAAAGTTGGCTTCATGCATTGGTGAGTGTGTGAACGACTGAATAGTGTGTGTCCTCAGACCAATACAGCCAGACTACATCATTTCACACATCATTTAAAAAAATCCCCCTTTTTTTAAAAAAATAGCACTAGAACAAGTGTGTGTGTGTGTGTGTGTGTGTGTGTGTGTGTGTGTGTGTGTGTGTGTGTGTGTGTGTGTGTGTGTGTGTGCGTGCGTGCGTGCGTGCGTGCATGCGTGTATGCAGTGATATCACACTCTGTTAGCAGAAAGTTAAGTTGGGTTTCAGTTCTTCATGAGTGTGATTCATGTTGTTCAGCAGTCACGGGCCAAAGGTTCAGATCACCTTCTGTCTGTATTTGAGAACACTGGTGTGACCTTTGTTCCAAAAAAACAAAATCAAGTGTTTTTAAAAAGGCTAAACAGAGACCTCAAACAGAAAATGGCGCCTCTGGGTATTTCATTTAAAACAAAAGATATTTTTGTCTGTATTATTCATTATTTATTAAATGAATATTAGAATCACAATAGCAAAAGACATCAAAAAGCAATAGGATACATGAACCATGAATAATATGGTCCCAGATATATTGGAAATAATGTAATTTTTTTTTTCTTCCTTTAACCATAAAATGAACATTAAAAAAAAGACCCAAGCCTGAAAGATACAACACCAGCTGAATAATGTGAGATAATGAGACCGCCCCCACCCGGTGCTGACAGACACAACATTGCAACCTTTGGCCTGCCACAAGGAGCCAGACTTTGAAACCAGGGCAACACATTTGCAGGTAACTTCGTTTCCCATGTTGTAAGATGTGCGAGGAGTATAAAAGCCTAAATAAGGAGGAGGCAGAGCTAGTCTTCACAGAAAGAGGAGGACTCCTTCTAGGTCCAGGCTGCAGAGCTCACAGAGCCCATCATGGGGGGTACCAAGCTCTGTCTTTTGTTGCTGGTGGGCACCTACGCCCTAGCCCGTGAGTACTGGGATGCTTTTTTGAATTCAAGCATCGATTTACAAGAGGAGATGTGATTATATATGAGAAAATAGAAGTTATTAGTTGTTTGTAGGAGTAACATAATTTTTTAAGAAAATATATCAATGTTATCGTGTTATTTGTTCACACAAATAGAAATTTATTTCACTTTAAGCTACTGAATATAAAACTTTAGATTTCAATTTCATACATTTCTTTGAAAACCCTTTTGTGGCATTGGAATAATTAGAGTATTTTAATTCTTAATTAATTAATTAATTTACATTATTATTATTTATTTTATTTACAGAGCAAGATGTGGAAAATGCTGCAGACTCTCCTGTTTGCCTTTGTAAGTGTCATCACTTGTACAGAAACACTGAGATATTTGTGCAAGTTTGCGAGAAGGAAAAAAAAATTTAAAAAGATGGATATTACAGAATAAAACGAAACTTTATTGATCCCAAGAAATTGCAAGAAATTGCTTTGTTAATATGATGAAAATAAACATTTCAGTGCTCTAAATGATGGTTTAAATGTCATTTAGTGGCCAAAAGATACAAGAACTTCCGACGGTTTGTGTACAACTATGAAGCTGAGACCTTAAATGGTGTAAACGGAGCAACGGACAACAAGAGCGGCCCCAAAATCTCCTGCAAAGTATGTTTCACAGCCACAAATGTTCTTGCAAATGCAGCCTGTTTAATTGGAAGCAAGCATTTAGATGTGTTTAATGTGCTCTGCAGGTTGCGGTTGACGTACCTCAGACTTGTAGCTTCGTCCTCCGTACAACAGAGTGCTCACTGAAAGAGGTTTATGATGTGGATGGAGAGGGAAACCCAGTTTATCGTCCCGCGGCCGGAGCTCAGGCCTTCAAAGAGGCCATGGCCAAGTGAGTAGTCTTTTGCTTGTCCTGTGTTAATCTAGACTAATGCATACAGGGACGGGGTGGTGAGGAAAAGTGCCTCAAATATTAACATGCCGACAGGAACCCACTAAAGTTCACGGTCAACGGACAGAACCGGGTCAAACTCTACCCTGAGGATGACGAGCTCACCAACATCCTGAATGTCAAGAGGGGAGTCGTGTCCACTCTGATGGTCCCAGTGATGGAGGAGGACAAGAATGACAACATGGTAATTATTCTGCTTTCTGACAACATCTCAGCCATCGACTCAGGCTCACGGAGAGATAAGCAAGTTTCACAATGTGCAGATAAGCTAACTGTACTTTCAGCTGCAGGTCAAAGTCCCAGATAAGGTTATCTTGCGGACAGCATCACCTGCCCTTAGAATGGGGGGCAATCTTACAGATGACTTGATAATCAGGACAATCGCTTCAAGACAAAAATATGTTTACCACAATAGTTCTCACAGCTATGACGACGACGACGATGATGATGATGATGATGATGATGATGATGATGATGATGATGATGATGATGATGATGATTTCTCTCTTTCTTTCCAGCCCACTGTTCATGGAGTGTGCCCCACTGAACACACTGTTGACGCCAGAGAAGACATCGCCACCGACGTGAGCGTCAGCAGGGATCTCTCCAACTGTGATTGGTTCTCCGCCCACAGTCAGGACGTCAGCCCGGTGGCCATCGTCACCGGCATGGTAAGATGTCAGACATTAATTTCATGCTGTTGCCGCAGCAACGATATAAAACACCGGTTAGATTTGTGGAGAGATCTCAGTCCTGACTGGGGTCAGAAGATTTTCTCAACAGCACGTGTGTTTACATCGCCAGAACTACCCTCTGTCCAAGATGATCAGCAGCACCCAGACTTGCAACTACAAGTTTGACAACCAGAAGAAGCACATGACCAAAGGAACGTGCACAGAGAAACACATCTTCCTGCCCCTCTCCTCCCAGTAAGCTTAAATACAATTTCAAAAACAACATTATCTTCTGTCCCCATGCTGAGGTTTTTGCTAAAGAACCAAACAGTAGCTTATTTCTGGTTCTGGCCACTTGTCTGAAATTGCCTCTGTTCCTTCCTACACAGGAATGAATATGGCATTTCCACAGTGGTGAGACAGACCATGACACTGCAGGATACCGCAAGGATCAATGACAGAATCTTTAACTACAGTCAGTCGTTTTTTTAAAATACTGAAATTGGTGCAGGATGGCAGGCAGGTGCGTTAAACTCTTGTTTGCGATGTGTTTCTGTGCAGATGAGGACAACGCCAGGTTCCTCCCCATGGAGGCTTTTGACGCCAAGTCACCAGTGCAGACCAAGAATGCCGCCATTGAGATCCTGAAGCAGCTGAACTCTCTGTCACAGACGACGAAGGGCGAGGAACGCGCCAGTCTCTTCCACAGGCTGGTGTCTGAGCTGCGGGGTCTGAAGCTCGACGTCCTGGGGACCGCTGTTGCTGAGATGATGGACCTGTCCGAGCCTCTGTCGTGGCAAGCTCTGGTTCAGTGTGGCACTATGGAGTGCATGAGCACCCTGATTAAGGAGCTGAAGAGGTTGCACTCATCTTCGCTTGACCTTGACGCGGCTATCTATGCCCTGGGACTGCTGCCTAACCCCTCACCCCTGATGGTGAGAGACATGCTGCTGATTGCCCAGTACAAACAGAGCAAACCCATCATGTACGCCCTGGGCAATGTGGTCCGGAAGTGAGTACACCTGGTGCACCGTCTTCTTGGTGTCAAAGGGGCAGCTTATCATGCACCACTAACGCCTAACTGTGTCACTAGGGTGTATCAGGCGAAGGGCGTCACCCCCGAAATCACAGCTGCGTCTGAGTTCATCTCTTCTCTCCTGGCCACAGACTGTGCTGGCGATAAAGATTTGACCTTTCTGACTCTGAGGGTAGGTATCCAGCCCGTAAAACCCAGCTATATATGTCACTGTACTGTCTGCACCTAATTGCCCACTATCACAGGTTGCTGGTAACATCGGAGACGTGCTGGAGGCTGTTAACCCTTCCATAATGAACACACTGGTCAAGTGCATGAGGCAGCCTGCAACCACACTGTCTGTGCAGCTTGCAGCCATCCAGGCATTCAGACGCATGTCTGTGACGGACGAGGTGAACAACACTCCTTTTAGGTAGAATTTCACAGTGTTTACAGTGTTAACCCTTTACTCTGGTTCCTCATGTGCAGGCTCGCAACAACCTCCAGAGGGTGTGTCAGTACCCCAAAGGTGCTGTGCAGAAACGCCTGGCCGCCTACCTGATACTGATGAAGAATCCTGTGGACACTGACTTTGACATGGTCAGCAAGATACTGAAGCAGGAGCAGAATGAACAGATCAAGTCCTTTATAAGCTCCCACGTCTACAACATCATCACCTCCACTGATGCCGAGGCCCAGAAGTGAGAACAGAACGCTCTTCCTCAACTTTTTTCACTTAAACATGGAATTGAAGAATTAATATGTCTGCATTTACTTCACCACAGGGTTGCTAAGAAGTTGATGGATGTCCTGAAAGACACCGAGGTCTTCACACACAGCGACTACACCTCCAAATCACGCAACTACAAGCTGGGTGTGGCCTATGAGGACATGCAAGCTAGCGTTCAGGGTAATCTATTCTTTGATCCCAGCAGCAGGCTGCCAAGGGAGGTCCTGCTGGAAACTACCCTGAAAGCCTTTGGTTTCAGCATGGATGTGTGGGAGGTATGACATGTACCATGATGAGCATCTTCACTGCAGTTTTTTCACCCAGATCCAGATTTTAACACAGCATTCCTAACACATCATTTTTCATTTTGTATTTTTTTTACTAACAGGTTGGCATGCAGGGCAAGGATTTTGAGCCAACTGTTGAAGCTTTATTTGGAAAAAATGGATTTTTCCCTGATACCCTGTCAAAAGTTCTATACTGGGCGGTGGATAAAGTTCCCCAACTCGAAAAACGCATCAAAATCTCAGAGAAACATAAGGTATATGTTGTCTTCAATTTTTAAAGCCCTTGATAATAATACTTGTATAATAGAAGGCATGACAATATTTGCCCAACTAACATAACTTTTTCTTACAAGGTTCATGACAATCTTATGCGAGAAATTGTCAACAACTTCAACAAGGTGGTTAAAAGTTTGCAGAAGCAGGAGGCCCCAGAGGCCATGGCCTACCTTAGGATCATGGGAAATGAGCTCGGCTACATCAAGGGCAGCGAGCTGAAGTCCATGGCTGACAATGCAGCCATGTATGCAGACATTTTAATGCGTGTCATTCCTTCCAAGGTATAATTTTTAACTTTTAATTCCCACTCTACATGATGCATTGATGCAACTACTGACCACAGTGAAGGAGAAGTCAAAGCATCTGTTATGTTTACCAGGTTATGGCCAAACTCATGTCCAGCACCAAAAATGAAATCTTTGTCCATTACATCTTCATGGACAACAAATTCGTCCTGCCAACAGCATCTGGCTTGCCTCTGACATTTGCCCTGTCAGGAACTTTCACACCGGGTGCGAAAGGAGGTCTTAATTTTGCACCGAAAGAGGTACGTTCTCATTCAAGAATCATCCTATAGACATATTATATTATTAAAAAGCTACTAAAAATGACATGAACAATAGATTGCAAATGGTTCTATACAGTCTGTGTTGTGTTTGCAGAAGGAGCTGTCCTTCATGCCTTCTGTAGGAGTCGAGTTTGTTACTCAGATGGGGGTCCATGTCCCTGAATTTGTTGCCTCCACTGTTGAGATGCACACTAGCATGTACCACGAGAGTGCGCTCAATGCCAAGATCACCATGGACAACAGCCAGGTGAAGCTTTCCATCCCCGCCCCACGGGGGAAAACAAGGATCTTCAGCATCAGGTACAAAAGAGCCAAAATATTGCTTTTCATTTATAAATAAAAGAATGTTACTTCTGTGGTTTCTAAAGTTTCCTTTCTTTTCATTTGTAACAGCAATAAAGTGTTTATTGTTGGAGCTGGTTTTGCTCAAGTGATCCCACACAGTAAGGGTGATGTGAACTGCAGACGTCTTTTCTCTGGAGTCAATTACTGCACCAATACACTCCGTAAGGACGCTAATGATATGAGTGCTGCTCCTTACTTCCCCCTAAATGGAGAGACGAAGTAAGTCATCCACAGTGTATCAGCGATCACACAGTACACAGTATGGTGTCATCTAGGACCTGAACATTGTCTTTTCAAACCAGGTTTGCCGTGGACATCAGTCCTTCTGAGGAGGTCACTGAGTACACAGCCACCATCACATACAAGCTTCTCAACGAAGGAAAGGACGGACAGCAGAAGGTTGATTCTCTGAAACTGGAACTCAGAGCTGAGGGTATGACGATGTTGTCTTTAAAATTACACTTCATTGTTCTATGTAGACTCATAACCTGGCAGTTTTTCATGTAAAGTAATCAAGTAATTTCCTAACATCAGGTGCTCAACCTACTGAGGCTACAGCCACCATGAAATACAACAGGAACAGGAACGTCTTCACCACGCAAGTCGTGATACCCGACTTTGATGTGGAAGCAGGCATTAAGGTTGGCATGACCGACAGCAGCTCCAAAGGGAAATCCCTCCTGATTGAGATCTCCAACAAGAATGTGCCACAGCTCTCCCTGATTGGCCGTGCCAAGTGAGTGGATGCAGTCATAACCTGCAAAATCAATGATTGTTTCACACAAGTCACCTTTCGTCAGTATTGATTACGAAATGATTTATTGATTACAGGATTCAGGCCATGACTGACGGCATGCTGCAGCTCCAGATGTTAGTCCCCAAACTCAAGACCGATGCTACCCTCACTGCCACCATGAGCAACACCGATGGACTCACTCTGGAAATCAAAAGTGATGTGAAGCTCTCAGAGTCCTTCTCTGTCCAGGCAGTCACATTCAAATCTGGTAAATGTGGTTTTCAGACATGGCTCATTTTAAGCATGTTCAGTAAATGCATGTTTAAAGGTGTACATTGTTTGCATATCAGGTGAAAACCAGGCTGAGGTTCAGCTGAGGTCCAACATGAACGCTGATACCAGGGCCCTGAGCTTTTACACCGAAGCCTGCAAGGAATTCCTCAGGGTTCTGTTGGACGACGCCATGGACCAGGGAGTTGTCAGCACTGACTTAAAACTGCGTCACATTGTCAACAAGGCAGTTGAGGTAACAGTCAAGGATTTTAAAAACTATTTCTGCATAATGTGACTTTTAGTTCTGTTGGATTAAAGATTGGGAATTTGCTTCTTTACCAGGCCAGCAGTATCTTGATGGAGAAGCTCACAAGCCATTGTCCCTATGCTAAAGCACTGAGGAACAAAATGGCTGATGTGGAGATGCCAGCTCTTCCTGAAAACCTATTCATGAACTTGTAAGTCAACACCAGGTGTATTTTTAAAAAAGAACAGAATAGAATGGATTATGGGAAATTTCAGTATCAAAACATCATATCTGATTCACCTTTAGTAAATCATTTTCTTTCATCATTTCACCAGTGAAAGCAGTTTCAAGTACCACTTCAACCAGGACACTTTGGAACTCCGTATCCCTCTCCCTCTTGGTGGCAAAACATCTAAGGAGCTGAGGATACCTCCAACTGTCACCACCCCACGCATCCTTGTGCCTCAGGTGGGCATGGAGGTTGCCTCTAAGGAGATCCAGATCCCCACTTTTACCATCCCATCTGAGTATGACCTCACCGTGCCCCTGATGGGAATGATGGAAGCGTCTGCAAAAGTCAACAGCAACTATTACAACTGGGAGACAACACTCTCTGCTGGTAACAGTACAGTTGATTCTTCCAGCTATGAAGCCAAATTCAACATGGTTGCTGCGAGCCCAATCGAGATTCTGGCCTTCTCAGCTGAAGGTAATTCCAATCTAATCATTTTTCTTTTTTTTAACAAGTGCATCTGCTTATAATTTAGAGTAAATGGCTTGCTTATAAGCAATCTAATAATTTGTCTTCTTAAAGGTGCTACAAAAGTCACAGACACAGCAGAAAGAATGATGAAATTCACCATTGATGGCTCCCTGAAACACATGCTCATCAACACAGGCCTTAATGTGCTGGAGACTGTTGCTGTCACAGACAGTTTAATGTCAACAGGAAAGTACAAAGTGCATGCCACGTCTCCTCTGGGTTTGGACACTTCCTTGGAGATCACCACCCAGCTCAGTCTAGACTCCAGCAAGCTTTCCGGAGACATCAACACAGACGGACGTTTGTCAGCTGGACCCGTGACTGCTACCACCACCTATCTCCAGACCTTCTCTGTTGAACCACTGAAGGGAGAAGCAATGCTTGACAGCACCCTGAGGGTGAATTCCGAAGCCCTGAAGCTCGGCAACAAGATCAAGGCATCATATGCTAATAACGAGCTCATGGCTGAGTGGAACGCCAACATGATCACCGACGTCCTCAAACACACAACCAAAATGAGCATGAATTACAAAGATGTAAAGCTGACCATCCACTCTGACTCTGTGACCAAGGCTGATGAGCGTATGCTTCGTAGCCAGGTAGAATTTTCTGCATTCAACGGACAAGTCAGTCTTAGAATTGAAAATCAAGCCGATGACACAGTGAACCGCGCCTACTCTCTGTTCACTGGTTCCTTGAATCCCTCCGGCCTGGAGATCAACACCGATGGCTCTGTGAACGTCTTCTCAAGCCTTGCCTCTCACAAAGCAACCTTGACACTCAACATCAATGGTCTGACAACTAGCTGTACAACCACTGCCCAGCACAGCCCTATGACCTTTGAGAATGTCTTCCACGGTGGAGTTGATGTCTCTGGTGCCACCATGTCTCTCTCCACCAAAGGAGCCATGAAGGGGAATGAAGTTCATCTCACTGTTGAGGGGAAACTTGCAAGCACAGAAGTATATCTCAACAGCATTGTTAATGGAAATTTGTATGACATGAACACCAGGAACAGACTAAACTTCAGATTGAATGAAGAAGGTTTGCTCTTCTCCAGCAGCATAGTTGGATCTCTCAACAAGGTGAGGACAGAGAACACCAACTCACTGTCTGTCACGCTCAGATCCTTTAACCTCCACTCCAAAACTGACAACTTCCTTAACATGAAAAACTCCTACATGCATGACATCACAGTTGCCATGGAGCATTACACTGCCTCAGTCATTCTGAAAAATGACCTGAAGATAATGGACGTTAACTTTGTAAATGATGCCCAGTTCAAGGTAAAGCCTTACACCGTGGAGCTGACTGGAACCACAATGGGAGTCTTCAAAGAGGAACAGCTTAAGCACACCTATGAAATCAAATTTGTTGACATGGTCCTCTCAGCAAAGTGCAATACCAACGGCAAACTCCTAGGAGCGCACATGACTCACACCACTGACATGGAACTGGCTGGCCTGAACATTCAGTTTAACAATTTGGCTAATTTTAACTCACCGTATCTTCGTCTGGACAGCACAATCAAAACTCACGCGGCACCCTTCACTCTGAACATCGATGCTAATTTCAACTCCAATGGTGCAGCGTACCTGTATGGACAGCAGAGTGGAGAAGTCTACAGCAAATTCCTCCTGAAGGCAGAGCCAATGCTGTTCACACATTCACTTGAGTACAGGGCATCAACCACCCATGACCTGGAAAGCAGACCCACCATCAAGACCAACATGAACAGCAAGTTCGACAGCTTGCTGAGCCTTCAAGAACAACGTGTTTTTGTGAAGATGACGTCCAAAGTCAATGAGCACACTTTTGATCAAGAGGTTAGTGCCTATAACAATGTAGAGAAAATGGGCGTTGAAATGATGGGAGCTGCCTCAACCGCCCTCTTCAGTGATGCCAGTGAAAATTACGCCATCTCTGGATTTGTGAAGTATGACAAGAGGAGTGACAGCCACTTTATCCAGATCCCATTTCTCGAGGAGCTACCAGAACTCATTCAGCACGCCAAGTTCACAATGATGAGTCTGATGGACTACAGTATGGAGGCACTGAATGACATCAACACCAAGTATGAGATCAGCGTCAAGATCCAGAGCAAAGTGTCAGAGCTGAAGAAGGTGGTTGACAACTTTGACTTTAACCTCTTTGTCAGAGAGCTGAAAAAGTTCATCAATTCAGTGGAAAACTATGTGGTCAACCTGGCAGCCAAGTTCCCAACCGACAAAGTCATCAATGTGCTGAAGTCTATCAAGGAAGCTATCATGGCTTGCATCAAGAAGCATGACCTTTCTAATAGGTTCAGTGTTATTTATGCTACAGTAGAAGAAATCCTCTCCAAGTATGAGGTAGAGAAGATGATTGAAGCCATCATGGAAGAGGTTCTGAAAATAATGAAGCATTATCAGGTGAGGGAACATATTCAAAAGTTTTTCCGAGACCTGTCGAAAATTGACATCCAGCATTTTTTCAAACGAGCCCTAGTACCTCTTCAGGAGATTCTGAATGAACTCTCTTCCTTTGACTACCAGCAGCTGATTGATGGCATGACAGATTACTTCATGAGAGTAATTCAGAAAATTAAATCTTTGGATTATAACAGTTTCTCTGCAGAGCTGAAAAACATAGTTGTAGAAATGAGCAAGATCCCTGCTTTTGGAAAACTCTATGGAGAATTCAGAATTAACTCACCTCATTACAAACTCATAACCACTGCTGACCTGGAGAACACCACAACTGCATCAGTCACACCCGAGTTTAAAGTAAACCTGAATTCACGTGCCGAATCTACCCTGAAAGCCCTTGACTTCACTGTCCATGCCAGCGCCCACGTTGCCGCACCCAGGATGAGACGCCTGACCATCTCCGAGAACATTAAAGTTGTCCAGTCATCTTTTAATCTCGATCACAAGGGAACGATGAATATCTATGGTCTGTCAGCTCAAGCTTCTGCCGAAACGTCTGCAAATGCCGACACTGAAGTATATGCTGCAGATTTTAGCAACAAGGCCTTCTTTGCTGTTGAAAAGGGAGTTTCCTCCAAGGTGGAAACAAATTACAAACACAAGCTGAACATGCCTCCTTTCAACATCTTCAGTGAAACCTCATTTAACCAAAAGGCTGTTTTTGTGATCGAGGACAGCACTGCCCGTCTAACCATCAACAACGTGGCTAATGGAAAATGTGCATTTGAAGAAAGTGTAGATGAGACAGCCCACAAGAGTGACATGGACGTGGTCTTGGAGCTTCACACAGCCAAACTGACATTCACTGGTGAAACAACCAGGAACGACTTCAAAATGAATCAAAATGTGGTTGCAGACATCTGCATTTTCCGCCATGCTATTGTTGAGGCCAAGGTTGAGGTTGAAAGCCCCGTGGTAAAGCGTAGCGTTGCAGAGGTTAAGCTTCAGGCTAAAGCCAAGGACCTGACAATTGATTTCACTGCGACTCACAATACAGAATTGACTGGACAGTTTGATGGAACCATCTCAAACACTCTGACTGCTTCAGCTGCACCCACTGAGCTTGTATTTGACACCAAGAATAAGGGAAATGTTAAAATTGCTCTGCCATTCCGCTTGTCAGGAAAGATGGATCTCCAGAATGATATCTCTTGCATTGTCAACTCAGAGGTGCAGCAGGCCAGCTGGACAGGCCTGGCTAGATTCAACCAGTACAAGTACTCACATTATTTCACCATGGCTAACGGTGAGAGAGAAATTAGCTTAATTGCTCGTGTCAATGGAGACGCAAATCTGGATGTACTGAAAGAGCTCATCACCATCCCTGAAATGACACTGCCATTTGTTGGTATTAAGACACCAAAAGTTAAAGATTATTCCTTGTGGTCAGATACTGGCCTGAGCGACATCCTCACCACAACTCAGCAAACCTTTGAAATGAATTCCAAGCTGAAGTACTTGAAAAACCCTGAGGTGATCACTATTGACGTTAACATGGAGCCACTTGCCAACGCTATCAACGCCAATGTCAAGTTCCTGCACAAAAAGGTGCTCATTGGCAAAGACAGGGCTGCCGCCGTGATGGCTGAATCCTACAACAGAGCCAAGGCCGAGTATGAAAAATACAGCATTGAGCTGCCTAAAACCATCACAGTTCCAGCCTATAGAGTTCCAGTGATGAATGTCGAAGTGTCCACTTTCACCATTCCTGTGCCTGACTTGAGCCTCATCACAGTGCCATCACTTCACATTCCGTCAGCTCTCAGCAAGTTGACTCTTCCGAAAATCACTCTGCCCAAATTCATGAGCATCAAGATCCCTGTACTGGGTGATTTGACCTATGAGTTCAACATGAAAACAGCGATGATGACTCTTAAAACCGATGCCAGCCTTCTTAACCAGGACAAGCTGATTGTCAAACTTGGTGCTTCTTCAACCTCTGAATGGAAGCTTCTAAATGGAAAGATTGAGGGCAGCACCAGCCTGGACAAATCTGGTGGATTTAAAGTGGTCTCTCTTCTGGCTCTGAAACATTCACTGCTCGAGGGAACACACGACAGCACCATTGTGCTAAATTTTGAAGATGTGGCCACCTCCATTTCTAATTCAGCAAAGATCAACCTGTTTCAGCAGTCAGTTGAAATTCACCAGGAGATCACAGGAAGTCCAGAGAAAGGCCTCCTCGCCTCAATGTCCAGTCCATCTGCAGGATTCATTGCAGTTCAGATGCAGACTAAACGCCCAGCACAGCTGAAAGCAAGACTCTTCGGCCGCTACCCGGTAGGAGAACATACTTAATATAACTAACATAAATATCATGTATACGCTTTATTCAAACGTGTTTTTGACTCATTTTTGTTCTACCCCAAAGTCTCTGCCATCAACTGACATTGATATCTTGGCCGTGAAGATGTCTGTGATGGAGTCAAAGAAGCTGAACCTTCAGACCACCTGGAATACAGAGATGCCATATGAGATGATGCTGCAAGCGAAGAAGCAGGTGCCGGTAGTCACAAAAATGGTGTCCGAACCTTCTGTTGTAATATATAGAAAAATGCGTAGACATGCTAACATGCTAGGCGATTCATTCGAAGAGGCTAAGGAACAGGGCAAGGTGATGTTCAAGCAAGCATTTGAGAACCTGGCAACAGCAAAACCTTCCCATGTTATGACAACAGTCACAGAAAACATGATTACAATGGCCAAGCGTTACCAAAAGAGAGCTGAATTATTTCTCAATGCTGTTGTTAAATTCCTGAAGGACACTAAGTTCCAGTTACCTGGGTATGAAAAGAAGCTGTCAGGGCTTGAGATCTTCCAGAAATCCAGCACTTTTGTGGCTGAAGTATCTGAAAAAGCTGTTAGATTAATTCCTGATTACATTTCCCCTCTCTTTAGAAATGTCCTTGATTATGTCAGTGAGATTGAATTCACGCTTCCTGGCTCCAAATATGTCATCAAGGGCAGAGAAATCCTCGATGACTTTTTTGTTGCAGCTAAGAAAATTCAGGATCAAGTGATTGTGACTGTGAGAAAAATCGGTAACATCCAGCTGGAAGATATCATTAGCAAATATTCTGCATTTGTGCAATTTACTACTGGACAGATTGAGAAACTTTCCCAAACCCTGAAGTCTCAGAATGTTGACAGGCTCTACACCTTTGTGGCTGATACCTACCGCGAAGTCATCAATAGCCCTCTCCTGGGCCAGGTCGCCACCCAGGTGGAAGAGGTGCGGAAAATTGTCATTGAATACCTTAAAGCCGTGAGCGCTAAAGTGCACGACATTCTGTCTGACATCAAGACTGAACAGCTTCAAGCTGACATCCAGTCTCAGATCGACGTTTGGGTAAAACTTGTGAACACCTTCCAAAACGACACAATTGAGATGCTTAGAGAGAAAAGCAAAGCTGTCCACCCATTTGTGAGAGTAGAGGACAGACAGGTGGAGATCGACATCCCTTTCCATTTTTTGCTTTAATGAACTAAGTGACTGTTTGCATCCACCGTCTGCTATGTAACAATCCGACAATAAAGATGTTGTGCCAAATATTAAAATGCAGCATGTTTCCACACTAGATGTGCGGTTGTTTTTATTCCAGCTGTATCTTCCTCCATTTATGTCTTGTGTTATTTAAAAAAAAGTGGCCTTGAATAAAGATTGTTTGTACCTCCTGCATCTCTGCATTTCTCAATCTTTCCATTAATGAATTGCATAGCAAATAAATCTAGGATAACAAGATATTAGCATGCATATAAAATACAAGCTAAAAATAATGCTAAAAGGCCTTGGTACACCCCCAGGAGTCATTCACACCTTGATGTTTAAATACAACAGAGACACAAATAGATTGTGTGACACACACTCAGATCTATTTTATCATGAAACAATGGCAGCGGGTGATGACAAACTGCTAAAACTAGACTCATCTTGGGAGAAACTTTTTAAAATTACAACTACAAATAATATTACACCATGGAACCAAAGGAATGTTTTATTTCAACACACTAAGCAAAACAGTAAATATATATTGTTGTATTTAAAACAATATTTATGCATATTATACTAGTCATATAATAGTTCCCTACATTGTGAGTGGAAGAAACTAATAATCAGTGAAATTTTAAAAAAAAGACTATAAGAGTTTATACAATATATTGTGTTAAAATCCTAATTATTTGAAATTGGATTAACAAGTAGAAAGCCGTGCACTGTATTTTATAAATGTAAATTAATCATCCTTGAAATGACCAGTGCTCTTCAAATAATGAAACGCAATGGCTCCTATAACAAAACCGGATAAGTTTGAGGTGAAACAAGCTGACTTTGGGATTGATTGTTCATAAACAGTCTTTTCATGCATTCAGTAACATCAAGTTGTCCCCTGTGACGCTTACACGATTGTGAATGAGATCACCTGCATTGGAAGAGGCTCATTTGTGTGATTTGCTTTTGTTAATAGAATGAAATGAATGAAAAAAAGAGTTTGAGGAGAAATGCAGAGATCTGATCAGTGAATGAGCTGACAACACTGAAGCACAGGAAGGGGGCCAGTGTGTTCCCACACACTGGACAATACATTCCTGTCCAGTAAGTCAGCAAAAACAAACCCAGCAGTGAAGGCCGGGGAGGAATTTGACTTTTATGGTGCAGGACAGAGTCACAAGAAAGACAGGATCCGTTTGAAAAACTCTGATGTACCTTTAATATCAAACAGCGTAGAAACAGACAAGAAAAACTTTGCATTTCTATGGCACATGCTCATCTCCCAGCACCCTCAGGACAGCAAAGCACCAGTTCATTTGGCACAGTTTAAGCATGAAACAGATTACAAGCACTGTTTGGAACGCTGGGGTCAGATACATCACTTAATGTGTACATTCAGCTACAATGGAAGATGCATCAATTCCGTTTAGCAGAAACTCGGAAAGAAAAGCTTCAACGAGATTAGTTTGTAACATCAGTGTTTTGCAGTCACTTCCAGGTTCTGTCTTAATACAAGATTGTGCTCTATCGGAAATAAAAACAAAAATTGAAGACATATTTCACTGAGAAAGCATCCGCATGCTCGAACCAGCTCAGTATTCTCTCGTTAAGGGAGCAGCCGCTTCATACTTTCAGGGCAGCTCCCAGAGTCTTTGAAAGCAACCGAGATCTCATCTCAAATTCTCTCAAATGTGCGTCAAAAGGTTTGGCTCAGCTGGGCTGCTGGCTCCCTCCATTAGTTACTTTCAGAATGCCAGGCATCTGTAACTGTTCAAATTCTTCTTCCAAGTGGCTACAGAACACTGGGTGGGGAAATAAGGGTTTGATCAACTGAGGAAAATCTGCAAAAGCACAGTGGACAGCTCTTTGGCCATACCAGCTTAGATACTCATCACCGTGGTGGCACAGATCAATGTTTCAGCTTTAATAACCCAGAAACTACTAACTGGAGTTCTGGTATTTTAAATGTGACAACAGGAAAAACCCTGCTAACCTGCTCATAAGTGTAGTGTTTTTGTGCTTTGAAACCTCCCAAACTGTGTTCACGATATAAAGTGTACATAAATTAACAGTGCAATTTTTTGCTGCTTTTTTTTTTTTTTAAGAAAAATCTTGGCAGTAATCTGTGCAAACACTTTAAACATATTTGAGCAACTTGAATTGGCACAAAAAATGGTTTAAAAAAATAATAAAAAGGCCCTTTCCCCATTTGGACAAAGGGATCAAGTGAAAAGCTGGATCCGTCGTCCCAACCACCCACCAGTCAGGGGATCATGTGATCCACAGACGGGGCTCATAGAATACTTTAGTCACACTGGAAGCACACACACACCCTGGCTGACATCAGCGTGTTGGAGGGGATTGGTTTTCAGTCCGTTTCCGTCAGAACTCGTCTCATTTCATGGGTGTATCCCCGAACACGCTCAGACAGATTTCAGCCAGGAGGAGGTTGCTGCGCGTCATGGCTCCCCAGTGCCTTCACATCAAAACACAGCAGTTGTGACAACCTCCCGATGGCGTTTTCCGTTTCTGCAGAGCTGCCCGCGTCGCGGTTTCGAACACCTCCCAGACACCTTCCTTAGTTTTGGCCGAGCACTCCAAATAGTCATAGGCGCCGATGCGCATGGCCATGGCCCGGCCATCGTCGACCCGCACCGGCTCCAGCTTCAGCCGGGACAGCTCGTTCTTCACGTTCTCGTCGTTCCGCAGGTCCTTCTTGTTGGCCACCAGGATGATGGGGACGTTCGGGCAGAAGTGTTTGACTTCGGGGACCCACTTTTCCGGGATATTCTCCAGAGAGTCCGGACTGTCCACGGAGAAGCACATAAGGATGACGTCGGTGTCCGGATAGGAGAGCGGCCGCAGCCGGTCGTAGTCCTCCTGCCCGGCCGTGTCCCACAAAGCCAGCTGGACCTGCTTGTTTTCCACCTCGATGTCCGCCACATACGTCTCGAAAACGGTCGGCACGTACACCTCAGGAAACTCGTCTTTGCTGAACACGATCAGCAGACATGTCTTCCCACATGCGCCGTCCCCCACCACCACAAGTTTCTTGCGTATGTCAGCCATTCTTTGTCCTCTCCAAAACTTTCATATATCTCACTTAAACCCTCAAATATGCTCACAGATGTCGATAAAAACGCTGACTGACAAGGAAAAGAGTTATTCAGAGTCTGGTTCGTGTCGACGTTCGCTGCGATCTCTTTATAAAGATCAGGATGGTCAACTAAATATAGCAATCCAATCGGAAATAGGGAGGTGAGATCACGGCTTGTGGAGAAGGATTCCATTGGATCGCAACAGGGACTCTGGCGGAGAGGAGGGTCAACAACCATGAGGACCCACCCGACCCAGAATCAGCCCGAAACCTACCAGATGTGTCGGCACACGGACGAAAAACAACGCAACAATTTATTTTCCATTTATCACCTAGTGTGGTTTCCGCTGAATTCGCCTGTTCAAAATATCCCACAGACTCGATTAAAGTGGCGTATTTGGGTATATTACATTTCCCAGACGATCGTGTGAAATAAAAATGAAGAATAAAAACAATCAGACTCTAAAAAGTGGATTTTAACTCCATCTGTTAAACACGTTTCGGGTGTGGAGGCAAACCATCCCCGAAATTGTCACACGCGTGTCTACGTAATTCACGCTGTTCGCAGGGAGGGGGCACCGACGCAGGCGGACCCTGAGCTCCGACTACCCAGCGCTGCTAAATCAGCGCTCTCTCCCAGGAAACAAAACAATATCCGAGCGGGCCGACGCGGTGCAGCGAGCATCGACCCTCTCTCGACACGACGACGCGTGAGTATCTCCCCTGTGTGTTCGCCTAGGAAATAAAAGCTTTGTAGATCGACGGACTTAAATGCCCCGGGTTGAGAATTCTCCCTTTTGTTTAGCGGTTAAGGCCCCTCTGTTTGGAACTTGAAGGGGGCCATGTTGTTTAGCCGATGACTGCTTTGGTCGATGTTTTAGCACACAACAGCGACCTGGCAATTAGCGTTTGCTAGCTTTCATGTTGGCTAATTTACAGTGTTTGCGTATAAAGAGTTGTCCGATTTCGAGCGATGTACACACATTTTCCCTGTATAACAAGGCTGATCAATGCCTTTATCTGAAATAATGATAGGCAATAATTAAAAACAAATACACCTTTGATGTTTACGGTTGGCAACCAGCAATACATGCATCAGGCCTACTACGATTAGCATTGGCTAGTTAGCTTAAACCGCTAATGTGAACTCCAATCGATTACATTTACAAGCCAATTCAAAACACTTTAGAATTATTTTTCAAATCCACGGTATATTTCGCAGATATTCAGTCACAATCGTTCGAATTTCAGATCCCCATTTTAAGTGAAAGCTTCAGAGTCATCCATCTAGCTAGGAACCTGCTGGCTGGGTTAGCTAGACAATTTGGTAAAGATCTTCTGAGTTTTACAATGATTTACGCTTGTTTATTGTGTTAAAATGGAACCGTAAGTGATTATTTTCCCGACATATTGTATTGTTATTGCAGGTTTGTATGTATTTGTTCTTTAGTAGCATTATTAACGTAATGTTATAAAAGCCCACGATCAGTTTTCCTGCTATCAGTATTCGGGAAGCGACAATAATAATTTGCATTCTTAACTTTGTGATTTATCAAAATTTGCGCCATTTATGTCTATGCTGTATGTACTCTAAACAAGAAACGTGTAGATAAGACTTTGAAATTGACGCCATTGTAGTTTTTAGGGCGAAGAAATGTAAGAAAACGTGAAATTTCGGTAGAAGATATAATGGCATGAATGCATAATAAACTCCAGTAAAGCTTGTAATTCAAAACACCTTTTGGATGTATGTTTGGATGTATGTGTGTATATATTTATAAAACACCTTCAGTACCTGGCTGTCACAAATAATAGTAAGTCAGCATTTTGTGTTTCATTTAGGCTTTTCCGTGGAATGAGCATTCCATGCAGCATCCTAGGTATGAATGACGTGGCCTGGCAGGAGACAAGAGGCGGGATGCTGCATGCAAATGGTGCTCCTGAGACTGGAGGTGTCAGAGTTCATGGGGGAGGCCCCCTGGCCACAGTTGGGGTACAGTCTCCAGGGGTTCCGCATTTACAGGGGATGGACAGGGCCGGGAACCCCACCCCTGGAACGCCGCAGCCGCTGCTGAGTGGACGATCTCAGGATGATGCAACGGTGGGATACTTCTTTCAAAGGCAACCTGGGGAGCAGCTGGGAGGATGCACACCTAGCAAGCATCGTTGGCCAACTGGAGACGCCAATCATGTTGATCAGGTAATTGTTTTTCTTGAGATAAATTCTTATAGTGATGCTTAAAAATTTCATGTAGGATGGTCGGTCACAAGACGTTAAAAAAAACAAAACAAATCAAAATTAAAATTCCATCAATGAGCATTGTGTACCCTGATAGTCGAATCCATTTTAATCTTTTTTTTATTGGATAAACTGTGACACTTTTAAATGCATAAGGATCTGTATTGGATGAGGAGTGAACCAAACCATGCACTATCACTCCATCACACAGTAAAGGTGCAACAACGTGATTGAATTGATTTTTAAATTATACTTTAATTTTCAGAAGGTGCTAAACTGGATTTTAGTGTTAAAACAGAAGTGTTCTGTATTTTCCCACCTCCCAGTGTTATGGTAGTCTTTATGCAGAGATCACACACAACTTCCTGGATTAGATTTCTGTTTTACTGTTATTTGGAGCAAACACACCTATCCCACTGAACCAGTATATTGTTCAGAGGTGGAAGAGCTACCCACCTGAAAGAGTATAATAAATATGTATGAGTTAGTATGTCTAAATTGTATAGAAAGATGTGGAGAAATAGCCTAATAGCCTGTTGTTGTTTTTTTTAACTTGTTATATTGATCTTCTGTTAGACACTAAACATGTTTGCAGTAGCCTTCTCTTTGTAATGCCAACATTTAAGAAGAGGAAGAAAATTAAAAGAGTATTAATTGGATAATTAAGAATGTTATGCAACTGTTCTCTGGAGTGCCATGTGGAGTGCTTTGACAATAATGGATAGGCCTTAGCATAAGACCAGACTACTTATTTCTCTATGTGTACCTCATTATTTAATGTTTTCTGTTTCCAATCCCTTTCTGTCTTTTTTTCTTCTCAGCTCCGGGCTGTTGATGAGATGAACTATGACTTCCAGGCCCTGGCTTTGGAATCAAGAGGAATGGGCGAGGTGAGAGATTTTTGGTCCTGACATTGTCTTCTCTCTAAAGGGCACCAATCAATTTGAGGCTCTAGAGCTTTTTTTTATTATTATTATAACTACTGTTGTTCATAATCATCAGATTGAGCTTGAGGATGCAGTTTTTGTAAATTACACAGGTTTGACATATTCACTGTTGCAAGGATTGAAGCTGAATAATTTTTGTGTTTTGGAGTGTAGAGATAAAAGATAAGATGATTAAACACCTGGGTTTCTTTTATTCTACATAACACACAGTTGGAATATTTTCTGTTATTATTAGATCTGCACTAGCTTTCTGTTTTTGTGTGAATTGATGTGTCAGGTTCCTTTAGTTGTTTTTTTATTTAGTGATTTTCAGAGGCTGAATTTGAAATGCTACTCTAGATAAAATTATCTCCACTGATTCAGTCATTCCTTTTGTATTTACAGCTTCTGCCAGCCAAAAAACTGTGGGACTCTGATGAGTTGGCCAAGGAAGGAAGAAAAGGATTGCTTCTAAGCGAGGAGTGGAGGGAAAATGCATGGGGATCATCTCGTGAGTGTTGTTAATCATATTTTTATACAGATCTCGGGGTGTGTGTTTTTTTTTGTTTTTTTTTTATTTAAACCTAGTTAAGCTATGCAGCTACTGAGATATTTGATGGCAGCTTTTCGTTCAGATCATTCAGTGTCTCAGCCAATCATGGTACAGCGGCGACCAGGCCAGAGTTTCCATGGGAATGGTGATGCCAATTCTGTCCTTTCACCTCGCTCAGAAGGTGGAGGCCTGGGGGTGAGCATGGTGGAGTACGTGCTGAGCTCTTCCCCGGGTGACAAGTTGGATGGACGCTACAGGAACAGCGGCTACGTAAGTTTCACGCCCAGGGTCTTTCCCCTTTATTTTAAGTAAGTTATTTTTTTTTTTAATTCTCAAGAATGGAATATAGTCTGACCTCATGCTTGTACATACAGGGTGCAGGAGATGCTGCCCCAGACGGGAGAGAAAAGGGTGATGCACAAGAAAAGGTTTCTCCATTTGAAGAAGACAAGAACCAGGAGATGAAGGTTGGAGAGGAGAATGATCCTGCTAAAGCTAACGGGAGAGGTCTATTAAACGGGATGGACAGAGACTGCAAGGATTTCAAGTAGGCAGCCTTCACCATGTGTTATGTGTTCTTATGTGCAGGAATGTGCTCTTATGTTAACTGAAATGAACCAAAGCTTTTAGAGCCTGTCAAGTGTCCGGTGATGATTGCAAAGGCCTCACATCACAGTGACCTTGTTCTCATCTAGGACAGATTTCTGAGTTCTGATTTACAGTATGCTGGTGTTAAACATGTTTGTTTTTTTTTAGTCCAACCCCTGGAAGTCGTCAGGCTTCTCCCACTGAGGCTGTGGAGCGGATGGGCACCAGCCAGTCAGGGATGGAAATGATGGTTCAGCACCACCCTCACGTGCTTCAACAACACAACCCCACCCAACACAAACCTTTGGCCGAGGACTTTCAGAATCAAGAGGCCCAGAACATCGGAGGTCTAGAGCAGCAGGGTGGTGTGGAGTCCCTCCAGTTTGACTATGCAGGGAACCAGATTCAGGTGGATTCCTCAGGAGCTGCAGTAGGATTGTTTGACTACAACTCTCAGCAGCAGGTTTGCTTCAAGTCAAAACATGCCTATCCAGATACTCACTCTCATTATGTTTGCGTGACATTTTGGTGTGTTTCCCTCTCTAGTTGTTCCAGAGGTCTAATCCTCTGACTGTTCAACAGCTCACTGCAGCTCAGCAACAACAGTATGCCTTGGCTGCAGCCCAACAGCAGCATCTTGGTAAGTTTTCAATCTGTCTTGTCTTAGGTGATGTTTTAAACCACCATTTTTTTCCCAATTTGTGGAATGATATGTTGTGCATAATTGGATATGCAATGGACAACATTCCTGTTCCTCTGCTTACTCAGCTGGCCTTGCCCCTGCGTTTGTGCCAAACCCTTACATCATTAATGCAGCCCCACCTGGAACTGATCCGTACACTGCTGCTGGGCTGGCAGCAACGCTTGCAGGTGAGCATGTTTTTTTTGTTTGTTTGTTTTTTGTTTTCCCCTGTTGTGCCCCTGTTGTCGTCAGTCTTGCATATACAACGTGACACTGTTTCCTCAGGACCCACAGTGGTTCCGCCGCAGTACTATGGCGTTCCCTGGGGCGTGTACCCTGCCAATCTTTTCCAGCAACAGCCTGCATCAACTGCTAGTCACTCAGCCAATCAACAAGCATCCAATCAGGGACCAGGGCCAGGCCAGCCACAGGTAGGACCCTTTCTGTTTTATCTGTAAGGTGAGATTAATACTTAAATTTGACATTTGTGACAGCAGTTATGATAATAATAGTGACAAAATGCACTGTATAAAAATTGAAAAAAATAAATAAATAGTAAGGCACACAGGGGGCCTCATGTTAGGACCAAGGTGGTATTTCATCTTTGCTTTCCTTGTTATCTAATCTCTAACTATCGCAGTCATAATGTTCACATGGATGTGGCTTTTGGTATGGAAAATCAGTCAAATCTACTCCAGGCAGACCTGCTGAAAACAAAGAAGCCTGCCTTTCTTCTGTTTTTATTGTTTAGCTTAACCAAACGGTAGCATGTGTTGAGATGTAAAGGTTTATGATGATTAATGCATAGGTTTCCTTCTGTCTTTCAGGTGATGCGTACTGGAACCAATCAGCGACCTCTTACTCCTGGGCAAGGACAGCAGAGTCAGCAAGAATCTCTAGCTGCAGCAGCTGCTGCGAACCCAGCCTTAGCTTACACAGGAATGCCTGGTTGGTGCAACAGTCACATAGCCAGTAGCCAGACAATATATGTCTTATATTTGATTAAATCTTTCATATACATGTTTTATGATATTATCCGTGGTTTTTTTTTTTAATACATATTCTTCCCCACCTCAGGTTATCAGGTGTTAGCCCCTGCTGCCTATTATGACCAGACTGGAGCTCTGGTTATGGGACCAGGTGCGAGGACAGGTCTAGGTGGGCCAGTTCGCCTAGTCCAGACCCCTCTCCTCATAAACCCTGCAACAGCACAGGCTGGTATGCTCTACATCACCTTTACAGTAACTACATAGATATTGGGGTATTTATATTCATTGGCACTCTTGTCTTCATTAGCAGCTGCAGTGTCAGCATCTGGCTCCGGTAACAACATGTCTGGTCCCCCTGCCAACGGACTTTACCGCTCAATGCCTCAACCTCAACCCCAGCCGCAGCAGCAACAGGGCCCCCCACCGAGCAGCGGTCTGCCCTCTAGCTCTTTCTACGGCTCTGGATCAGTCTCCAACACATCTCAGAGCAGCTCACTCTTCTCGCATACATCTGCCGCACCACCTCCAAGCTCCTCCCTGGGCTTCAGCAGCACTGGCGGCTCCCTTGGTGTAGGTTTGGCTTCAGCTCTGGGAGGCTTCGGATCGTCTGGCAAGTATATTACTCAAGGACAACAAACTTCAGACTGTGTGTGTCTGTGTGTATGAGGACATATTTTGTTGTACAATCAAATTGTACAATGACTAAAGCATTCTATATATTTTGAATGTTCTATTTTCTCCCCTTCACAGTGTCCAGCTCTACCAGTAGCAGCGTGTCTCGAAGAGACTCACTGTTGGCCAGTTCTGATTTATATAAACGTGGGGGCAGCAGTTTAACTCCGATTGGACAGCCTTTTTATAACAGCCTGGGTTATTCCTCTTCACCCAGTCCCATTGGGCTAACACCAGGTCACTCTCCTCTTACTCCTCCACCGTCGCTACCCTCCTCTCATGGCTCGTCTTCTAGCCTTCACCTCGGTAAGAATTGTGAATTACGTTGAATGTACTGCAGTTGATTTCATTAAATTCAGATTTGTTTTGCTTTGTATGCCACTTATTTTTGCATTGCACCAACAATGTTTGGTTGTTCTGTAAATTCAGGTGGACTAACAAATGGAAGCGGGCGTTACATTTCTGCAGCTCCTGGAGCTGAGGCCAAGTACCGAAACAACAGCGGCACTTCCAGCCTCTTCAATTCCAGCAGCCAGCTGTTCCCTCCTTCTCGGCCACGCTACAGTCGTTCAGATGTCATGCCGTCTGGACGCAGCCGGCTGCTGGAAGACTTCAGAAACAACCGCTTCCCAAACCTTCAACTTCGTGACCTCCCAGGACACATGGTAGAGTTCTCTCAAGACCAGCATGGATCCAGGTGAATAAGATATGCTCTCTGGTAGAAATGGTGACTGTACTCTTACCTGTAACTCCTCAATTGGTATTTTCAGTCATTCCATCTGTTGGATCTCTCAGTCTTCTTTCTCCACTCTCTCCCTGTCTAGATTTATTCAACAGAAGTTGGAGAGGGCCACTCCTGCTGAGAGACAGATGGTGTTTGGAGAGATTCTGCAGGCAGCATACCAACTGATGACTGATGTATTTGGGAATTATGTCATCCAGAAGTTTTTTGAGGTTAGAAGTTTCACTTCTGTAGTTTAATCATTCGTATCAAGGTCTTGTTTCTGAGTTGCTGTTATATTGTGCAGTTTGGAAGTGCAGACCAGAAGCTAGCCCTGGCAACACGTATCCGTGGACACGTGCTTCCTCTGGCTCTACAGATGTACGGCTGCAGAGTCATTCAGAAAGCTCTGGAATCAATCTCCTCAGACCAGCAGGTAATTGTAAGTGAGAGTTCACTTTGTTTTAGTAGTTTATGCTATTACTGCATCATGCAGTTAACGTTGCCTTCCTTTTTATGAAGTGGTAATATTGTTTCTGGTGTTTTCTACACTTCAGAGCGACATTGTCCGTGAGCTGGATGGCCACGTTTTGAAGTGTGTAAAGGACCAGAATGGAAACCATGTGGTACAGAAATGTATCGAGTGTGTCCAACCTCAGGCTCTTCAGTTCATTATTGATGCCTTCAAGGGACAGGTAAGATAAATGCCCTTTGTTTAATTATTGGAATTGCTATTGCAAAGCGACCAACAGTAAAGTAGGGCTGTCACAGGATTTGGAAGTTGTAATAAGAGTTAATTTTATTATGTTTTACATTTTGGAAAAGGTAAACTATATTACATGAAGTCACTCCACCTTCCATTAAATGAGATCCTTTTATTTATTTATTTTATTTTTCAGGTCTTTGTGCTTTCCACACACCCTTATGGCTGCAGAGTTATTCAAAGGATTTTGGAGCACTGCACCCAGGAGCAAACACTGCCCATCCTGGAAGAGCTGCATCAGCACTCTGAACAGTTGGGCCAGGTGAGCACATCTGTCCTCTAGCTGTCGTCTTTATTTGAATCCCACACTGTTTACAGGTGTGACATGCTCTGTGTACAAGATGTGCTCATTAGCATGTGTCCCTTCATATTCAAGCATTTCATGTTTTCATTTTTCTGTTTATTTGTGGTCTGCTAAAACTTGCAATGTGACGTGTAACTGTTAGCTGTCATTACATGTTTTTTGTTCCTGATTAAACATCCATCCTGCCACCTCACTTATTTCATCTAGAAATTTCAAGGCGTATCATTGGAGATGACACCCAAAACATATTATACAGTCTCCCGTGATGCACTGTTCAAGGTCAGAGCAACTTGCGTCTCTTGCAGATGCCCCTTTACTCCCTTCCTCTTCCTCTTTTCCTTTGTCTTTTCTTTTATGAAGACTCTACGTTAATATCTAGATAGTTCTCAACCTCCCAACTTATCTAGGCCTTCCTCTAACCCATTAAGCCGCCTTTTCACCTTCGTGCCACTGAGGACTCACAAGAATCGCTCTTCCTTACTGTGTAACAATCCCTCTCTTTGGCTATAGCATTCCCTGATCAGTCAGTTTTATTGGTTTACAGCAAAATTTGACTAATTGTTTGATAAAAACATCTCTGAAGATAATCTTGTATCAGTTAAAATATTGACTTTAGACTCTCAAGTTAATTAAATTAAAGAATGCATTTTTTTGGGGGGGTTTTTGTTTGTTTGTTTTTTTTCAAAACTGACTGACAGGAAATGGGAATTATTTCTAAAAGTAAAGGTGGAGATCAAATTGCCTTGCAGTGAATATCTTAATTGACTGGAATGTCGATGGTTAATTCCTTGCTTGGCCAAGTGAGGTCTTGTCTCCATCATGTGTCTCTAAAACTATACCAATAGCTGTCTATCACCCATTTCTGAAGGGGCAAAGATACTGCTGGTCGTGTGGTCTGGTAAGTATCACTTCTGACCAGCGGCATCTCTTTTGTCTGACCTTCCGCAGTGATGACGTAAAGGGTATTTGTTGCAACAGAAATAGAGGGTGTCACTCGTTCATTCTGCCTATCATCATATAGATGCATGATTATTTGACACCCATTGTAATCAGCAGTGTCAAATAGTGCATGATAATCAGAAGAAGGATGCCACGAATATCTTGGGCTAAAATCATCTTTGAGCCGTCTGTTTAGCGTTCTCAATCCTCTGCTGCCTCCCACAGGATCAATATGGTAACTACGTGATTCAGCATGTCTTGGAACACGGTAGACCAGAGGACAAAAGCAAAATAGTTGCAGAGGTCCGTGGAAAAGTTCTTGTCCTTAGCCAGCACAAATTTGCTAGGTAAGCTGACTATGATGTTGCTGCACATGTCAGTTGGTTGAACGATATACTTGAAGCTAACACATTGTGCTAATGAGTCTTTCTCTCTCCCAGTAACGTTGTGGAGAAATGTGTGATCCATTCATCACGTGCAGAGAGAGCTCTGCTTATAGATGAGGTATGCTGTCAGAAAGACGGTCCCCACAGTGCCCTGTACACCATGATGAAAGACCAGTACGCAAACTACGTCGTCCAAAGAATGATCGACATGGCCGAACCAGCACAGCGTAAAATCATCATGCACAAGGTGGGTGAGCACAGTTCACATAGAGGGCAGTTCAAAAACATTACGTAAGGCAAACCTGTTAGATTTGCCATGTCTCCATCATGTGTCAGCACCAGTGATTAAAAGCAACCTGTTTACCCTCAAAGACTAGGTCAAATTGTTGACTTGACCAGTTTAAAGTACCTTTGCCATAATGATTTGCCAAATGCTCTTGTAGTAATTATGCTATGCTAATGGTCTTATTTTTACAAAGACCCCTACATGTTTTGGAATATTTACAGAAATGATTATATTAACTGATCATTTTGTTGACCTTTCTTGCCCTCTCTCCTTCAGATCCGGCCTCACATTGCCACTTTACGGAAGTACACTTATGGGAAACACATTTTGGCCAAGCTAGAGAAATACTACATGAAAAGTGGATCCGAACTGGGACCAATTGGCGGTCCCACAAACGGCCTTTTGTAATCAAATTTTACAGCCTGCGTTCTGTGATGAATTTTGTGAGCAGGAGCCCCAAACCCCCCCTTTTTTTTTCTGTGAAAGATGGTCTATAGCCATAGGGATACCCTCTCATCATCTTGAGGAATTACCAAAAACAAAAAAAGACAAATGGACTTCAGCTGAGAATGCTGTGAGAATGACCCCTGCCGCTGTGGCCCCTCATCAGGCTGAGCCCCCGCAGCACAAACCCATTGTTAAGGATGTAGTTGATGTATTTGACTGGTTTTCATATTATCTTGTACATTGGAATTTTTTTACTTTGTAAATTTTCTGTAGAAAAAAGCTTATACACATTTGCTGAAATTTGCAATTCCTATAAGTGACACCAGCAAGTGATTTTATAAAATGGAACTAAGTGATCCTTTAAAAGAATCCTCTTTGTTTTGTAACCAGACGTATGTCAGCTGTTCTAATTGAGACTGGGGGATTGAGTATTTTATATTATTCCATGAACAGTAAATGTTTTCCCATGCCAAAGCAGTTGATGGATTAGTTTCACATAGTACTACGTAGTACTGATGGATATTGTGCAGTTCGTCCCCAGGGGAGTACTACATGTCACGTGCCACACTCACCCAGAGGTCCTCGTGACCAGCTAATTAGCTAGTATTTTCACGCTTTAAGGCTCCATCTTGCAGTAGTGTTTCTTGCCTGGCTGACTTTAGTACTAATTATTTAACAACGGAGACAGACCAACCTGTGTTGCTACAGCAGGGTTTCCCACATGAAGCTTCCACTTGATCTTGACGCAGAGCATGTTGTTTGGGTGTACCGCAGGTTTATAATCTCTATAAAATGACCGTTGTGGGGACAGGGAGTGGGCTATGTATTGGCATGCTGTGACAGGTTTTAAATCCTTGAAATGATTTTTTTTTTTTCTCTAACATTTTTCTGTAGCATTCTTATGTCTGTAGTTTGAGATGAACGCTGCCTAGAAAAACAGAATCTTTCTGTGCTGAATGATCATCTCTTAGAACTAGATTAGTGATGTATAGCATTTTTTTTCATATGGGTCAAATTATTGCTTTTGGGTGATGGGGGCTTGGAATTTATGATTCCCCCCGCCAAAACACACACACACACACACACACACACACACACACACCCTCTGGGTAATGTGGGGAAAAAAATTAGTGAAGTTTATCCTAACTGTGTATGTGGCAGATGAACTAGCTCTAGACTTAATCGGTGTGGGGAGAACCTTTTTAAATGGTTCTGTTTTCCTTTTTAAATTCCCTTTCTCTTCCTTTGGCTGGATCAGGCAGGTGCAGTGTTGAAGGGTCGGTGGGGCCATTGAAAGCTAAACGACTCGCCTGTAAAGCTTGTGATGATGGCTTCCTTGTTTCATATGGATAATTGTAGAATATGTGTAGTATATGTGCAGTTAAGTGTAAGATTATTAGTTCAATGAAAATGTGTAGTTGTGGTGTTTGACAGGCCTTGCTCTAAATTTGTAGTGTTGCTTTTATTTCGTCTGTACAGTTGTACATTTGTAAACGTTTATGCTGTAAATGGGATGTCTTTTACACTTTTTTGGGGGGGAGAAAAGGCAAAAAATGTTCATTTTGATATGTGTATATTCATCACTCCTTTCCCCTTGGACATAATGTATACAGTTTTATTTGATCGTGCTATTTTAAAGAGTTTATGGCTCCACAATCCAGCAAAGTGTTACTGTTTTTAATTCTCTTTTTGAAAGGCCTGCCTTTGCTTAAACCGGAGCTGTAACATCAATTGTTGATGTGTGACATTTTAAAATCTAACAACTACAAAAGACTCGACTCAAATCTGAGGCTGCCTTCAGTCCTCACTGCTACAACAGGATTTCCACAGGATATGACATTTATTTTTGTACAGATGAGTGCTGAATTTTGAAACAGCTACTACCTTGTAAGCAAAAGTAATGTAAAATATTGTCAATTATATAAATATGAACATATGAGTTTTGTCACACGGTCAAAGTCATGTACATTTTCAGGTGGCCTTATGTACATTTCCAAATGTTAGATGAAGAAAAACTCCTTTTTGGAAGCAGAATTGTGACTATGTATGATTAAACTGTTCTAACATTTAACTTGTTGTGGAGTGTCTTTGCTGTCTGTGTACTGTGTAGTAGTCTCTTTGGATCTGTAAAAAGGAGACCAGTACTGGATGAGTGGTAAAACAGTCCCTCATTTTCAGTCATTGTCAGAGGTGATGGTCTACTAGTGGCTGTGGCTTTTAGGCTGGCCCAGCAGGGGTCAAGGGGTCAGATATAATCAAAGCTGTGGAAAACAACCAGCTCAAATGAAGCATCACACCTTTAATAGTTATTGATCAATATGAGGTTAATACCCCCATTAATGTTTTCAATCCGCTATTTTTATTAAATGTTTTTAGTGATATTCAAATGAAATTACAAACATTTGTAGCCCCTATTAGCGTTTTGTCTCCGTCTTATGTTGAAACCTAACAATCTTAAAGCCTTCTAGTAGAATTAGCAAAACTAATATAAAAGTTTCCTTGGGTTCCTTGGGTTGGCCTATTAACAAAATGGATGCTGAGCTGTTCTTTTAGCTGTTCTTTTATACATATTAACTCCTCTCATAGTCCAGCAGTATGGGATTTCAGAAACTGGCCTGCAAAAAAACAGCTATAATTTTCCTGTGAAGGCAAAGAGCAGATATTTTCTGGAGAGAAAAGAAAATACGATATCTAATATAAATTTCTAGTTTATTTTATTTTATTTTTAGCTTGGTATAGCTAAGTGAAATAAATGTGTGATTTGGGAAATAAAACTAAAAGCGGAGAGTTGCGTGTCACTTCCCAACTGCTATTGGTTTAAACGCCTGTCAGTCAAAGTTAAAAGCAGTCCCCGCCTCTTCCGTCCGTTTTGTTTTTGTCGTGCTGGGGAAGCGTTGCCGTCGGTGGGCGTTCCTCCGTGTTCGTTTTGGCAGATATATTCTTCATTGAGGGCGACTGTTTCAATGTTTCTCCCTACACTTGTAGAGGACATGCATCATTTTAAGCCCAGTCGAAACAGATTGTACACAACCAGGTGTTGTGGATGTTGTCATGTGAGGACAGGGACCATCATCCTGGGAACATGGTACATGGTACGTAAAATGGTTGATTAGCAAGCTAACGTTAGCACTGCCCGGGCAACCTGTTATGTTCACGAGTTACATAATTGATGTCAACCAAATAGTTAGTATCTTCTTCCTAGAATGTATCAATTATCACTTCAGAGAGACATCCAGACTTTTTAGTAAGGTGGTTTGCTAATTAATTAATGTCTTGTTATTCATCCTCAAATGCTAGCGCTAGCCGAACCTTTTTCTTTACGACTGTCATTTTTGATCCCGGTGTTGGGTTAAAACCACCCTCACATAGAAGCATCTAGCAAGCTTCGGAGCTTTGTATATTAGCCTAAGCATTGGTCTCTTTGATTCCTATGTATTTGTATTTGGCCAAATGTTGATTATAAATGGTTATTAAAGGTTAGATGACTTTCCGCTAACTTGCTAACCTGAGGCTGTCTCGTCAAGCGCTAAAGAATGCGCACTAATTCTGCATATGGCTCGCTCCCTTTTAGTTCATTAGGTATTTGTTGAAATCACTAAATATAACATGCAACGAAGGGTATCCAGACTGTAAAACTTTTGAGAAATTTAAATCATCGTGTTTTCTGTCATTGTTATTCTAATCTTAGCTATATAAACCGACGCAACAAATGACTCAATTCTAAACTCACAGCTGTTAAGCTACTTTTGTGCCTCAAAGTTTCTATTGCAGTAATGCCTCCTATTTTAGCCCTTTGCACATCAGATTGTTCCATGATGCAGACTGAAGGCGAGCCCTCGACATTAAAGAAAGAGCAGCTTTCAGTGGTTTACTGCTAACACCACCTTAGTTACATAGTACAACAAGCAACAGAAACGCAAGGAAAAACAATAAAATAACACTGAAGGGGAGATTCTGAGTTGCAGAAGAAAAAAAACAGGTCAAGCATTATGAGGCCTATGTGAAATATAAAATGAGGAAGTGGGTAGGTCTCCTATTGCTTGTAAGAGCTTTTAATAGAGTAGAAAAGGCCATAAATCACCAACATCAGTTTCTCTTGAAACTAGTGTCTCAGTTCTCTTTCTAAACTTGACAGTTGATTGCTTGCCAAAAAAATAAACCAGTTTGTCTTTAAAAAGGATTTAAAATGCTCCAGGCTTGTGAAGTTTAGTAATGATGCAAACTTTTTTCCTGTAAACTACATTGATTTTTTTTTTCTTCCTTCTCTCCTTAGGTCGTCAACCTGTTAATGGGCATCCTGCTCACGGTAGCCGTGACCCACCCAGAGAATGTGCCCACCATTGACCTGCAGTACGAGGTCATTGATCATTACTTTGCCTCAGACAGGATGTCTGGTAAGAGAACCACAGTAACGTATGTACACTTTTTTTTTTTTTTTTTTAGGTTTGCCAGACGTTTAGTGTGTACCTCAAACACTGTCTGTTAGTTTTAGCCTTGAAACATCGGTAAACACTTGGGCAGCATTTTTGCGTGAAGCTGTTGGTTTCCCATGAAGCCATGTTACTGCTGAGGAGGAACATGTGGGTCATCTTCCTGAGAGAGCACAACTTCCCACTGACTGCAAACAGAGCGCCACAGAAGAGTGTCTGAAGACTGCTCTGTTGCGTTCAGTGTTACTGTGGTAGTGCAGTTTCTCAGGGTTTATCAAGTATGGGGGTCGTGCACTAATATTGGCAAATATTAACGCTAGTCAAAGCCCTTTCTTTTTTTATATATATATTTTCTTGTTTGTTCTCTTGAAAACTGTAGCTCTGTTGGGATAAATAGAAATGGTTCTGCAGACCCTACACATAGCACAAGTTGTTACTCATTAGTTCCAGCATAAAAGCTGCTCCATCTTCATGATTTAATAAAACCCAACGCTTCATTCCACTTGTGCTTTTAAAGACTGAAGAGGATTCCATGCACAAGACATGACTGCTAATTGAGCAAAACATGTCTCTTGACTGGGATGTTGCAGCTGCTGCTTCTCTGCAAGCTTCACCCCAGCAGAGCAACAGGAAGAACAGCTCAAGAGCAGCAAGAGTCTGATCGATAGAAAGGAAAGCAAATGTGATATACAGACCTTTTCATTAGCTCACAGTGCTTTACCAACAGTACACAGCTTAGAGGTTTAATGCTCCCCAGAGACAGCCTTTGAAAATAAACCTCGCTGAAGAGAACGAGAGCCCTAGAAAAAAAATCTAATTTTTGCATTCTTACCCTGCTATTCACATGATCTGTTTTTCCCACACAGAGAATGCCTGTGTTGGATTTGCCATCTCTCTGCTGATGCTCACCATCAGCGCTATGATGGTGTATGGAGCTATCACTGTAAGTGTGCACGTTTGATGAGCTGTTCTGCTACTTTTACGTATGTCTCCTTTCTTTCTGTTTTTTTAACGGGGTTATCATGGCGTTACAGATTGTGTCTGTGTATCCTTATACAAAGTAAAGCAAATAACAAGACATGCTGTTGTCTTTTACCACATCTGAGACTGTCAGCGAGGTTGTGATGAGGCTGCAGTACAGATCATTTATGACAAAGCTGCAAGTGTCAGTGAGTGCTGAGCTGTAAAAATCCCTGAATAATTCTTTTCAGTATTCCACTCGCAACAACAGAGCTCAAGAACTGGATCGGCATTGTTCACGCCTTCCATGACTGTGAGGATATGAAGTCATGGGTTATTTTGATGCATATTTCAGATTCAGAATGTATCTATGAAGTTATCCCCACAAATTGGGATAACGACTGGGAAAGAAGCCTGCACTCTTCTGTGGAAATCTCCAACTATGCTTCCATGGAAACAGCCAGCTGTGGCAGTTTAGAAAAGAGTAAATATGATGCAAACAGAGTTGTTTTCAGACTTGCCTGTCAGTCATGTGTACCCTCTGTTAGCTGCCTTTTTTGCTTTTTTATTTTCTGATTCAGGTGGTTTGAATTTTCTTTTCTTAAAAAGAAAAACAAAATGATGCAGAATCGACAAGTTTCATAATGACGTCCTAAGTGTGTTGTACATTTTAACATTTTGTTAATCTATTCTGCAGCCTTGTTTTTCCCACTAATGTATGTAATATATCTTGATGAAACAATCCTGGTGCAGCAGGAGCGTTGCGCTTCTCACCGCGTCTCCCCTTTGCCTCACAGGCCTGCCCAATGGCATCAGGACTGCCAGGTTTGATGTCGTTGACGTCGGTGCTGCGTGTAGCTGTTAGGGTGACTGCACAGTTAAAGCCTGACACGCTTGCTGACTGCTTTCTTTGTCTGGAAGAGTTGCATATGCCTTGACTGTGCAGGCATGTGTTCCCAGACAGCTGTGGTAGATTTCCCCTTTTCCAAGTACAGCGTGACAGTGCACAGCAGAGATGTAGTATCCAAATAAAACACTCCAAATGGTTAAAATGCCTAAAAATAAGTCAATCCATACAACCTGGGTTTTTTTCTTTTTTTTTAGAGAAGCTGATTTCAGGCTGTGAATACACCCTCCTCTGTCCCTGTAGACAGAAAACAATGTGCTGATGTGTGCAGTTGAGCTCATCTAATGTCACTTTAAGCTGCACCATTGGAGGACAAGGATGTGTTTGATCTCAACCTAAGCACCTCCATCCTTTTCCCACAGCATCGCGATGGCTGGCTCATACCGTTCTTTTGCTACCAGCTCTTTGATTTTGCTTTGTGCTGCCTGGTGGCCATCAGCTCGCTCACCTACCTACCGAGGATCAAGGACTACCTGGACCAACTGGTCAGTACCGACAATCTGGTCTGGTTAAATATCTAACGTGAGATTTTTTTTGTAACTGTTTGTCAGACTGTTTTTAGCAGACATCAGTTGTACTGTCAGTGGTGGGAGCTGAATACTCGTTAATCTTTTTAAATTTGGTGCTACAGCCGGACTTCCCCTACAAGGACAACCTGCTCTCTATGGACTCCAGCTGCCTGCTGCTGTTTGTGCTGATCTTCTTTGCCTTCCTCATCATCCTCAAGGTGAAAACATGTCTCATCTGTTCATTTTGTGTGTTAGTTTGTTTAATTCATGCCTTTTAATGGAGATCAATAGTAAAGCAGAACGGATTCTAAATAATTCCAATTTGCTCACCAGGCTTACTTAATCAACTGCGTGTGGAACTGCTACAAGTACATCAACAACAGGAATATGCCAGAGATTGCTGTGTACCCCGCCTTTGAGACCCCTCCCCAGGTAGGTGTTCCTCTGTGTTCAGCCCCAAACACTGATGTTGAGTATCAGCTGCAGGAATACGTTTAGCCAGCAGGTGGCACCACATTCACATTCTAAACCCAGACTGACTCTACAAGTGTTGGCACATAACTTTATCTTTTCTTGCCAAAAATGTTTATTGCACTTGAGCTTGTCATTAAAATACACATTTAAAAGCTTATAATAAGCTGTTTTACTGTTTATTTTTGGAAAGTGTCCAGTTCATTGCTTTTTGATAACTTTTAGCATTTGTGTTGTTGAATTCTAAAATTCAACACCAGCTATTGGGAGCTTACAGTGGCATTTGCATGTCTTTTTAACTCATCATCTCTTCTCTAGTACATCCTGCCTACCTACGAGATGGCAATGAAGATGCCTGAGAAGGAGCCTCCTCCTCCTTACATGCCCGCCTAAGCTCCAGTCCGTCACCACAGCGCACACACACACACACACATACACACTTGCACAACTGATCACATATGCATTCCTGCCCTTCCTCGCCTCATCTGTGTGTGTGATGAAGGAAAAGGCCGTATTTTGTCACTTTGTAGTTCTATAGAGGGCATCAGAGAGGGAAGAGGTGGGAGAGACTGAGATCTGCATGATGACTGTGACCATTTCTAATTCAGCCAGTTGAGGATGTGTGGAAGTGTTGAATGTTTGTCACTGTTCCAGCATCACCTTATCTCTAGATTGATATATTATATGTAAAAATAACTTGCACAATCCATGTCTTACAGCTCCTTTTGTTGAATTGTTCTGATTCATTTCCCGATGATTAATATTTAGTCTGTTCCAGGCTCAGTCTTTAATTGATCCTTTAGCACTTTTGTCTTTTATTTATTTAGCTTTACTGTGCTACTGTGCTTCATTTCACAGCCCTTTTCCATTTTCTGCCTTGATGTGTTCGCAAAGCTAGTGAATTATTTGTCAGACAAAGAGATGCAGCAGAGAAGACGGACGACGATCTTCTCCACTGTCAACTTTGGCTTGTAAACATTAGTATTTGCATGAATTCTCCTCCTCCTGTCACTTACTTTACTGCTCATATGATTTGGCTTTTGTTGAATTACATTTATTTTCAATAAACATTTCTATCATCGCAGTGGCTACTGTGTTCCTCTCATCGGCTGTCGTGGTTGTCATTGCAATGCTCTTGCAGGTGAATAAGATAAAGTGTAGATGAGAGCAGTGAAGTAGGTCAGTGTCATAAAATGTGACCCAGTTAAAAGCAGGAATTTCATGAAGTTCTCTAAGGTGTGTGAAGTGTCATGTTCAGGTGGAAAGAAGCTGCTTCAGAGGACGATCTCTAGATAACATACATAAATAAGGTGATTAAATGCAAGTTTTAATTTTTCCAGGGGGAAAAAAATGCACATTATCAGTCATTTTAAAAAAATGTGTACCTTGCCACATAAGAGTTTATATATATAGTTCAATTTATGTTCGAATGTCAATCTGTTTAGAGAGAGAGAAAAAACATTAAAACATCTAAAAATACATTTAAAAAACGAAATGTTGCATGTTTTCTGGTTATCCTGTAACACCAGAAACTGGTGTGTTTTGCAACCAGTGAACTACAACAGGTATGCAAACGCGGGCGGTGGTGTTACGGAGGTTCCGAGGTCAGCTCCCAACTCCGGATTGGACAGCGCGTTTGACGTGTCGGATCCAGACGCTCTTCATATGTGGACGCGCTCAGATCCTCTTGGATCACCGGAGGAACTTCTGCAGGAAAGATGCTGGGGAAGCTGCTGCTGTTCGTGCTTTTGGCTGATGTCCGGGCCAATTACGACCTGGACCCGCAGCTCGTAGCCGCGCAGAGTTACGCACAGACCCGCAACAATGCGCGACCTCCGCTTCGGACCCTCAACCCTGCAAGTAAGGTCCAGGCCCCGCGTCCAGCTGTCATAGCTGTTTTTGAAACGCTTTGAATTGTTTAATGGACAACTTAGTTTTATTTGACGCGCGTTTTTTTAAATTATTATTTAGATTTAATATGAAAGACAATTTTACATTTCCGACATATTTTTTAATTCAGATGTACGTTTAACTTGTAGATTCGAGTTAAAAGATAATGTTGAATAGTGAGCTAAAAGTATAAAGTGAAGGGAAAAAGTATATTCTCATATCTAAAGAAATATTAAACGTTGTACTGTAATTCTGCCTTTGTTAATTTTTTAAAATCAAAATTATCAAAAAGGAAAAAAAATCTCTGCATATTCTTTTTAATTTACATTTGCAGTACAGTGAAACATTTGTCCAATTAAACATCTGCATTAAATCTGAAATTCATGACCGGGTGTTTCACAAGCTGTTTACCGGATAATCCCAGCTTGCTGCAAACAACCCAGGCGGCTGAATTTACACTCATGCTTCCACTAATTTGTGCCCACAGAGGCAACAGTTGCTGTATATTTCACTAAGTTGCTGTATATTTTACTCCAGCTACTGACACAGCTCTCCTGTGTGTCTGCTGTCCTCCTACTAATGTTCTTTATCGCCTCTGTAGTTCACAGAAGTGATTACACATATAGAGGAGGGTATCGCTACCGCTACCAGCCACCAGGGATACCTCCACCGGTAGTGTATCGACCTTTTCCTCTATCTCCTCCGGTGACTTACCACAGACCCCTGGTCCCCGCGCTGCCATATCAACACAGATTCAAAGGGCCAGTGGTGCCACAAACCCACCACATTTACAGGGGCCTTTATTTGCCGCCATTCGTTCACCAGCCCCGCCAAAGGTTCAAAGGCCATGCCCCTTACAAACTAAAGAGTTCCTGTCCAACAAACCTGGTCCCGACACTCTCGTCAGTCTTCATGGTTGCCCTCCCCACCATCGCACCTGCACCTACACCAAACCCAGCAATGCCCCTGACCCTGCCTGCAACTACCCCGGCACCGCTCGCAACCAATACGCTAGAGGCGCCGCCGGTGGGGACCAGTGCACCTGTGGCGGTACCGGTCAATACCGAAAGCGGCTTCACCACCACTGTCAGTGCTGTGGAGACAGGTAGATCATTACCAGCTAGGTTTGCTTGAATGTTCCTATAGAACCCAGCACAACCAGAAACACCTTCAGCCTTTAACATAGTGTCAATAATTTAGAAAAGAAAAAAAAATCAAAAAAATCTTAATTAGATTTATGCTGACAGTGATCTCACACACACACACACACACACACACACACACACACACACACACACACACACATAGTGGTAATGGAACAAATGTTCAAATACGTAGATATTTTATTGATGCTAATTTTGCTCTTTCTTGCTTTGAAACTGAGTGACATGTTGTTCTTATAAAGTCTCAGGTGAACTTTGCACTCGGATGTAGTTTACAGTTTGGATGTAGTTTACAGTTCGACAGAACGCCCCATTAGGCTCGTTGGCATTGTATAGAAAATGCATCCACCTGAACTCAAATGGGCACCAAACGTGTAAAACAGGCCTCTGAGACAGTTGTGTATGTGATTGGACAGGCGGGACACTAACATTGTCATGTTTCATGTGGTATCTGGCATCCTTTTGAAGGATGTGAGTGGTGAAATGACAAAGTATGACTGATTTCATACTGCATGGTTTCACCAGGCGGCTGTGATGCACAGTTTTTTTTCCTCTGTATTCTCTTTTGTGCGTCCCAAACTGTGTGTTGTTATTGATTTTGAACTGCATCTTTGTATCTGCAGCAGTTGAACCAATAAGTTTCTATAAGCCATGAACTACATTTTCAATGTTAATGGCCTTAATCCCTCCATGATGTTATCAGAGACAGATTCCTCCTGCCTGAGCCGTCCCCTGGACCTGGTCTTCATCATCGACAGCTCTCGCAGCGTGCGCCCCAGCGAGTTTGAGAAGGTGAAGATATTCCTTGCCAACATGGTCGACACCCTGGACGTAGGCGCTGATGCCACCAGGGTGGCTGTGGTCAACTATGCCAGCACGGTGAAGACGGAGTTCCTGCTCAAGGATCACTTCAACAAGCCCGACTTGAAAAAAGCCATCTCCCGCATCGAGCCCCTGGCAACCGGCACCATGACGGGCCTGGCCATCAAGACAGCGGTGAGCGAGGCCTTCACAGAGCAGTCTGGAGCCAGACCACGCCCCAGGAACATCGCCAAGGTGGCCATCATCGTCACAGACGGAAGGCCTCAAGACCAGGTGGAGGAGGTGTCCGCGGCCGCCCGAGCTTCCGGCATCGAGATCTACGCTGTCGGCGTGGACCGAGCCGACATGCGCTCCCTGCAGCTGATGGCCAGCATCCCCCTGGAGGAGCACGTCTTCTATGTGGAGACTTACGGCGTAATAGAAAAGCTCACGTCCAAGTTCAGAGAGACCCTCTGTGGTAGGACAAAGACAGAGAGAGACACCGTTAACCCTGGTTCTAGTTCCTCAGTCAGGGGCATCTACAGCCTGCAGGGGGGTTGTTAACACGTTTACTGCATTTTTAGGCCATTCTGACCTTTTGAGTCATCTGGAAATATATGCTCTCAACCCCCACGTGGGCTGTGGGTGTCGGCACTAGAACCTGCTTCCAGTTCAGCTAACCTAAAGTCTTGGGGCCACGCTGTCCTAAACTTTTGTTTCTAAGCAAAAATATCTGTGTAAGTGTCAAGTTGTGAGGAAAGCCTAGTCTGAGCAACTGCCTTGGACGTCTGAATTTATCATTATGGCAGCAGAACCTTGTTTTTTTGGTTTTTGTTTCATGTCGCAGAGCAGCTGAAACAAATCTGGAGTTGTGCAAAAACAAAAATGGTGTCAGCTGTGTAAAAAGAACAAGGTTCTGCTGCAGAGGCTGTTGAACGCCGGCGTTCCGTAGTTTCACCTGTGCACTCCAACACACAGAGAAGGTTGGAAATGAACTCGGCTGAGATGTGATGAAGATTCGAGGATAGAATTGTTTTTAATCCAAAACGTTTCTCATAACCTTGTTTTGTTTTAAACTCCGCGCACCACCTTACCTTACCCAAGCTGCCTGCCTGTAGTGTAATCTCTGCTAGCTGTACCTACCCTCGCTTAATCCCGGCTTATTCTAGGTGTGGACCCCTGTGCCATTGGACACGACTGCGAACACATATGTGTCAACAGCAATGCCTCCTATTACTGCAAGTGCCGGAACGGTTATATCTTGAATGCGGACAAGAAAACATGTTCTCTGAAACGTAAGGACAACCTGTGGATCCCTGCAGCCAGTGTGACCGTGCTAGCCATGCCGCTCCTGAGCTAACGTGTAACTGTGAAAGAAAAGGCGCTGTCTAGCTTCGAAAACAGGGCGTCACAACATCGCAACCAACTGCCAAGTAATTCCAGACTGTTTAATCCAGCTTTGCTGCATTTGTTGGAAAATTATCGGGTAATTTTATAGAAGTGAGTCTCTTTCAAGCTATAATGTATTTATGTCTTTGCATTTAAAAGCGGTTTAGCCAGAAAGTGTAGCTGATGGAAGGTATTCTGGGTCCCCTCTCACCATGTGACCTTTGGTGTCTCCTTTAAAAGAGGTGAAGGTGGAGGTGGTGGAGGATCCGTGTAAATGTGAAGCCAGACTGGCCTTCCAGAAGCAGACGCAGACCACCATCCAGCAGCTCGCAACCAAGAATATCCTTTCTGTTGTTTCAGATGGAAGACCTTTCACTATAAGCATGCTACAGCACACTTAACTTCATGTTTTTGTATCCACTGTGTGTTTTGGGCTCCTTTAACGAAGAACTGTCGGCATCATTTAAGCCCATTTCCTTGACTGGTCTCACTTGCTGACGTGTCTAAGAGAATAGAGCATCTGGAGAACATGGTGGGCCGGGTGTGAAGCAGGACCCAGGCAAGTTTGGCCGGGTTGGTTTTGTATAAAAAATCTCCTCGGCCCACCAGAGAGTCTGACCTTGTGTTTGTTTGCCTCTGCAGAGACTGGGAGCTGATCTGGATGAGCGATTCCTGCCATCGTGCCAGACATTCTGCCCTAGCTAACGTGGATTCCAGCTTTCCAGCTACCCTACAAGAAAGGACTGCAACTTTGAAAAAACAAACTATGTTCCCAGACCGCTTTTAATGTGTAGAATCTAGACTACAAACGGTTTTTCAGGGTGTCTCGTGTCCCGTGTGTATATCTGCATTTTTGGGGTTTGGTTGGACAAAAAAATGTTGTAAATATCTATTATGCTTAACAAAAAAATAAATAAATAAATCCAAAACATCATAATAACAATCAAACTGAATTTACCAAAATGAATTTAATCCCTTTAACTTTTGACTTTTTCTCTTGACTTTTTGATGGAGTTTCAACTAAGTGTAAAATTATAAACCATGTCTGTTTTGTGAATGTTGTAGGCTGATTTACAGAAGAAATTGTTGAAAGCTAGCGAAGCAGAAGTGTTTGGAAAAAATAAAATCAAGAAAAAAAAATTATTGGACTGTCTGATGCATGTATGAACACTGTGTTAAAATTTCTTCTGTTGGTTTAACATTCTAGGGTTGGGTTTAGGGGTTCTTTACTATTAAAAGTCAGAGGGACATTACCTTGTGACCTTTGACCCTACAAAGATGCACTTATATTCAGTGATCAAAGAGCTAACTGGTAACTTATGAACATCAACCCAGACCTGGACAGAGCAGACAATTTTTTTTTCACTGCTGAATCAGGTTTTTTCCCCTGCTTTTTAATGTCATTACATCATTTAAAACATTTATAGCATGGCCAGAAAAAAAAAAAAAAAAACATCACAGGGGTCATGGTGTCACCTCTGGAATGAGCTGTCTTATTTGCCCGACACGGCGCCGCCAACAGGGCATCTCTGTCCGCCCCAACTGAGCGATGGAGAGTCAACACGCCAGCGTTCACCTCCAGACTAGCTGGGATCCTCCTCGTTCCCAGACAGCTGTTTCATGTTTGTTTGTCTCCGAGCCTCTCATGGTTACCACACACACACACACACACACCCCTATGGCACAGGTATACTGTACATGTTGCATTGTGTGTAAAACATTCCTCTTTTGTTCCACATTAATGCGTTGGGTTTCTGTCTCAGAGTGTGGCAAACATGTTGTTTTTTGGGTTTTTTTGGGGGGGTTCTTTTGGGGGGGGGGGGGG